>JBBPLU010000013.1:0-19813 GCA_038089935.1 Boletellus emodensis
CACCGGGGCGCTTGTTGCCCCCTTGATCAACGTAGCGTGCAGTCGCATCGTACGCACGAAGCATTGGGACTATGCCATTTGAGTAACCATTGGTACCAGCAATATACGATCTGCAAGAAACTGTTTACGTTGCGCAACTAATAGCAAGGAAAAGTACACCTACCCTGTGGCCCGGATACAATGGATATTCACGCCAATTCCGCCTGCAGTCTTGCTGATCATGGCACATGTTTTCAGGGTATCGTATATGCCTTCAATGGAGTCCTCCTTCATGCAAACAAGGAAACAAGAGCTGAGTTGTGGGCTGGGTGTGCCAGCATTGAAAAGCGTAGGAGACGCGTGGGTGAAGTATCGTTCAGACATCAGGTTATATGTTTCCAATACGCGCTCGATGTTATCGCCATGTATGCCTACAGCCACTCGCATGATCATATGCTGAGGGCGCTCAGCAACACGACCGTCGATTCTGAGTAGATAAGATCTCTCAAGGGTCTTGAAGCCAAAACTAGCTAGCCGGTTAACTACCAATTGCCTGGACTAATGGCGACTCACAAGTTATAGCTAAAGTCACGATCATAAATGATCGCAGAGTCCAACGTGGGAGCGTGCTTCTGAACGACATCGTATGTCTGTTGTGAGATCATACCTGCTGGCCGGCCATTCTTCGGGTTGACTGTGCGCCAGTCAGAAGACAGCCAATCAGACACATCAGATCGGCGCACTATAGCCGTATAAGTCTTTGACCACCGCAGAGAAACTCTTTTTCGTTTCTTTGTGAAGGTTGGATATCGCAATACGTGCTGCAAGGATGGCATAGTCAGGATGTTTCGTAGTGAGGTAAGCAGCGGTTTCTGCCGCAAGATTCTGCAGGGCACCATTAGATTACATGGAGGTCGGTACGTGCTGGAACTAACATCGAGTTCGACAGTCGTGACGCCTTGGTATACACCAGTGATGACTTTTTTGGCCACCCTGTATGCTATCAATACCTGACAAATATTTAGCACGCGACACTCACTCGATTGGATCAACGTAGTCCATATCAAGACCATAGCAGAGTTTATTTATCCTCGCCGTGATCTAAGACTGATTAAACAGAACCACCGCGGTACAACACACATGATTTACCTTGTCGAACTGCACATTCTCCTTGCGCCTAGATTAAAAGGTGTCAAAAGACGCGTCGCGTCACGCTCGAGTGGCTTACCCATCTGCAATGTGGACCAACGGACCACGATTAGCATATGGTTGAGGATGGGTCTACAGGAACTAACCTCTCTTGAAAACATACACCATGTGTGAGATAAGTCCAAGATAATGACGGTATAGCTCGAGGTGAAGATGATGGAGCAGATGAGAGGGAGTAAAGACGCGTCACGAAGATTTTATTGCGGAGAAGTCGCGTGACTGATTGTCACGCGTCAACAATGTCACACCGCGTTGCATTGTGTCACGTTACCTCCAAGCCAAGTGCGCGACCAAGATGCCGAGCGCCCCGCTAATCCACACGGGTGATCCAGCATATGCATCGCCTATCATCCGTGCGCCCTCACCCGCCAGCTCCTTGGGCACATCATACGGACCAGATGAAACCACTCAATCTGACTCAGAGCTGAGTCCAGCTGCATTCGAAGAGAAATGGTCCTCGAAACTCAAGTTAGACGACCCAAAGATGGAGGAAGAGCTCATGTCGTTCCCCGCATTGATACAACCTCTACCACAGAATCAGACGGAAGAGCAAAGTTGGTGGACTACACACGAATGTATCACACCCGCTTACGTTGTCCAGTGTGTTCCGATATGATTCTGCGGGGTCTGAGGGCCCGTTTACACCTCATAGAGGAGGAAGAAAATCTGCAACAGATGCTCAGGCAAGGATCGCAGATAGGCCTGGAGCGGCCCCCATCTGACGACAACATTGATAAGCTGATGCGTAGCATGGTGACTATACCGGCAGTAGATAGCCGTCACGTATCAAATGGCCCTTGGAATGGAAAGTCCAACGACACTCCAAGCGATTCGTTTAATTACGAGGATACGGTCGTGAAGGGAAGGCAAGATATGTAAACAACGGCGTACTTGTAGGCTACCAGAGTAGGAGCACCAGACAAATGTACTTGTCGACAGAGTTCGAAGAAGGTACGACATTAATATTCGTTAGTACTCTCCAGTTTCATGGAAAAATTCTGGTAACAAATCGTTGATGTATTTAATCTTGCCTTGGATAGCCTGCCTTGCGACCGATTTGCACTCGTGGTACATATATGTCGCAGAACCCCACTTGTCGAACTCCGTTAGCATCACCTGGAGCTTTCCGATCACATTGGCCGCGCCAAGAGCAAGTACCCCGTTCGCTCGCGTCGTCACCTCCCAGAACTCTGACCAACTCTGCGTACAGCAGCGTCGGTTCCAATTTTCGCAAGCAGGGGCGTGCTCGAAAGGTATGGGGATTCCGCGCAAGTTTTCCCATGCCTTAGAGAGACGGAGATATCCAGACAGGAGGCGGAGCTGCTGTATAGGACTGACAACAAGACAGTCCGACCCAACAGGTCTCTCGTGTATATCGCCTTCCACAAAGACGTTACCGTGCTTATCGCGGTTACAGATGAACGCAGATCGCTGAAGGACTTCCAAGTATGCCGAACCCCGCAGTTCCCTGAGGTCCAAATCATCTGCCAGACACATTGCTAGATAGGAAAAATGGAGCGAGGCTGACATGAGTTGACGGAGTAGTGCGATCATAGTTTCCAGGAGGTTCGCATGTCCGCACATTTGTGCAAGTTGCACCAGGCGGGTTATTCGGCGCTTGCTCTCCACAAATGCGGATGGTGAAGAATTAGTGGGGAAGGGGAATCCGACGGGAATAATGTCGAGCAATGGGGATGGCTTCCTCTCAATGAATTCCTGGATGACATCCAAAGCCCAGGTCTCAATCGACTTGAAAGAGTACTTGTTGGCTACCTTGGCAATGTCAATGAAGCAATTGAGGTCAATATGAGGACCTCGGACGACCATTATTTCGTGTGGGCTGTTGTATACCAGAGATGAAGACAATGGAGTAAAGACCCGGGGTAAAATCTTACAGTGCATACAAAGACCAGAGGAAACTGCGAAACTCTTCGGGGGTATCACCGTGCAAGACGATTGGGTTATCATCTGACGTGCCTTCGACGGTGATGTCGCCTTGAGGAAGAGTAAATAAGGTGCTAAACGAGGAAGAGTCCGCTGATAGGATGCTACGATGAACCTACAATAACGATCATTACCTGTCTTGCACGAGCAGGTAGGAAAAACATACATTGAAGAGGGTGTTGTCGACGCGCAGAACGCAGCTCCCATCAGTCATGTAGAATTGCGAGTCCCGATGAAGTACGTCTGGTCCCGGCGAGACTCTGGACGATGGTGGATAGGCATTGGTGGGGCACGGGCTTGAGCATGGGTCCTGGAATTGAACACATCTCTTGACGGGTGGATCGGTGTGCTGCGTAGGTCCGATATCCGGGATGGTAGCGCCAACCACATCTTGTTCAGTAGGGACGAATGGTGTTACGATTGAGCCTGGCTCGCCGTGGTCGTCCATGTCCAATATTATAATGACGCTACCGTATGCTGGCACTACTATATCTCCAGCCACGACGGGTCAAGTCGCAGGTTTCATCTGTCGTTCCGGATCCAGGTGGCTGTGCACCACCGACGGTTGACATCGTACCATTGATGGTGTCGGACGCGGTGCGTGCACAGGTTGCTGCAAAATGGCAAGAGTCGTTCGCCCGTATAAATCGTGCGGAGCCAGGGATCTCAGGCCTCATGGGCTTTAGCCATGTACACGTTCCGCCTTGAACTGTTACGGTCACTATTCATGCCTGAGCAGGCTTGGTCCTTGGCGACAGCTTTCTTGAAGCCATACGACTTGAATGACCTTAGCCCTCGGCCTCGGCACGGTGAAGTGACATGTTCTCTCTTTCGTTTCCCCTGTAGGTTGCTGACGTGGTGCTCCGACAGACATGCGTCAAGTTAGGGAGGCATTCGATATCATAAACAAGTGCAGAAGATTACCAGTCATGCTCGAAGTCTTTCTCGGTTTGCTTTACCGCACCGTCTTCCTGGGCTGCGATCTAATCCAATCGCACAGAGGATTTGCACAAAAGCCAGCACCTGATCGCGCGGGAGGTCGAAGGCTACATGAGTCTTTACGAGGTATGCCCTCGTGTAACCATTTCATTTGTTACTCACACAGCTGCAGTCTAATTCAGATCCAGGGACAGTGAGATCGCTCGTCTTCCGACTTGTTGAGTGGCATGACGCATGGAAGCCGAATGCCGAGTGAATCCTTACTTCTATCCCGTTGACATAACCCGTGACATCTCTCGACAGGCTCGGCCAAACCATTACGTCTGCATACACACTCGCATTTCAAACCCATCTGTTCTCCATCCTCCCTGCTTCGTTTGCCCGAGGAATCAAGGCACTTGTTGTCACGACGCTCGTCAGGACGGTATTACAACCATCTGATCAACAAGACCGTTCCCTTTGGCAGGCATTCGACACTTTGAGCCTTATAGAACGCTATGAAACGCTTATAGCTAGCGTAGGGTATGAACATATCGAAGCTCACGTAGTACAAACATGCGCCGGCTCATGGGAAGAACCAATGCTGCCGAACCTTCGTGCTTGGATGGTCCATAAGATTGTTCCGTGGATGGTATGGCCATTCGCGAGAGGCGCAACTAGTGGTATGGTCCACGTTCTTTTATTTGACTCATGCTTGCCCACCATTCAAAGCCGATGAGGCAAAGACAATGATGCAAGGCGTCGGATCCAGGTTTGATTTTCACATGCATAAAACTCTTTGTGACTTGCGGTATGCGAGTGGTGCTTTGTGCGGTGTTGATTTGTTCACCTCCTTTGTAGTACACGTGAAATATTCGATATCATTGTGGATTTCCCAGATTCCACCGGCGCTCTTCAGGACCTCAAGGTAACCTTGCGCGATGTCTACCCCTTCTTTCTGCCCTTGTTGATTCAAGCGTAGGAATGTTTACAGAGGGTTGACCAACGTGCGGAATTAGTCCAATCTATTCGACGAGCGTGGGTCATGATGTACTGTCTGTTTTTTGTTGTGGTCAACAAAGCATGTAGGAATAAGAAACGTCTACTTCATCCAGGAGCGGACACGAAAGACATTCTCCTATCCTACGTTTCAACGATTAAATGCTTGAGGATCGTAGATCCCCCGGGGGTTCTCTTGTTCAAGGTCGCAGATCCAATCCGTCGGTATCTACGGTAATGCCATCGATGATTCTTCAATTGAGTTCTTGTTGATACCACTCCGAGAGATCGGCCGGATGCTATTAGGTGCATTGTCGCCAGTTTAGTTGGCGACGGTGAAAGCGGCGACTCATTGGTAGACGACAACGAACCCATTCAACCTCTTCAACAGCCAGAAATTGAAAACTATGCTGATCCCGAATGGACACCTGAGCCAATTGACGCTGGTCCCGGTAAATATCACCTCTCGTCGCCTCTTTCAACATAGCTAATTCCACCAAAGATTTCCGCGCTAACAAAACGAGTGACATCATAAGCACTATCGTCAGTATATACGATTCCAAGGACCTCTTTATAAAAGAACTTCAAGTGCTGCTCGCACAGCGATTACTTGCAATTAAAGATGGTAACTTCGATCGGGAGGTCGGTCTCTTTTAGATCCATTCGCGATCTACCAGTAATTTTTTTTCTAGAGGCGAAATATCGAAATTCTGAAGATTCGTTTCGGGGAGCCTGCTCTCCAAGTTTGTGAAGTGATGCTTCGGGACATGACAGATTCAAGACGGATCGATCAACACGTTCAATCTCAGCGGCCTGTACGTGTCAATACGTTTTGGTTCTGAGAACATACTGACACGCCCAAGAGCGTTCTACATCCAACAATAATATCACGACATTTCTGGCCGGCTCTGGAAACTAGTAATATTGTCATGCCGGGTCAGTTTCAAGCGTGAGTCTTCCACCGCTTTGCTACACACAAACTCACTCTTTTGCCACAGTACGCAAGAACAGTATGCTAAAGAATTTGCTACTTTCAAGCCTGACAAAGCTCTGCGCTGGTTACCCCATCTGGGACGAGTACAGCTTGAACTCGAATTCGAAGATCGCAAGATTGAAGCAGATGTTCCACCCCTGGAGGCCGCGTTTATTGAGCTCTTCTCGGAAAAGGGTACGGTTTAACCGCCCCATATACGTTGTCGAGGTGATCGCGACCGTTTATAGACACTTGGACAGTCGACGAGTTGATCTCAAGGGTAGGAACTGTCAGTCGCAGTGCGGCTCTGAAATCACTTGCTACATGGGTCGACATGCATGTTTTGAAAGAGGATAGCGAACACGTGTTCATTTTGCTTTCTGTAGCAGAAGAAACGGTTCCAAGCAGAAGGACAACGGTTACAAAAATAGGTACCTTGATCATCGCATACTTCTCCTGTTTGCCCTGCTGATATTCTGGGCGTAGCAGAGGACGAGTCGTCGCCCGTGACAAGCATCCGACAACAGCAAGCAGAACAGATGAAAGTATACTGGAAGGTAGGACCGCACGTGCACCTGGATGTTTTGTTTGATGTTCCATCTGCAGTTTATCGAGGGCATGCTCACGAACTTGGGTCCACTACCACTAGACCGTATACAAACAATGCTGAGACTTGCTCCCGGTTACGACCGCACGATTGAGCAGCTTGGCAGTTTCATGGAGGCTGCCAAACGAGAAGGACTGGCTACTGTCAAGGATGGGATGTGGAGATTAGGGAAATAATTATCAGTACGTATTTTCTGGGATTGCGCGACTTGGGCCTTTGTCGGGCCCGGCATGACAGTCAATAGGATACTTTTCTGGAGATTCTGCTTGGTAGGTAGCCTTGAATCCCGACTCTGGCACTCCCAACAGTTGTGCTAGCAAACATAGAGTAAGGCGACTTGGCCAGGGGTGGTGCGCCAAGTTCGCGTATTTTATGTTAATGGCCTTGCAGTATTGCACGGTACATGGTCCTGGCAGTCGTTCGACTCGGAGTCTTTCAATCACTGATCAGACCGGAGTGTCATGGCAGTTGCTTGGTGCTGAGAATTGATGCTGTCCCGCAGAAGTACTATTGATCACTTCCGGGGAACTTGAAGATTTGAACAGCGAATACAACTAGCGCCAACGGACAAGGACAATCATGTCTTTGGATTGTTGAACTTGTCTATCAGTAAGTATCGTTTACCCATTCCCGACTCGGCGAACTTGACTTCACCTTGACAACGTCACAGTACCGTACGGTCCGTACCGTGTGCTGACGCCATGGGTGTCAACGCTCAGAGCGAGCTATTGACTTTTTCCTCTTCACATATGTCACCGCCTACCCTGCCGGGGGCGAGGAGAGCATATAAAAGGGCTATTTCTGCAGTGGCTCCAGCTCAGTCCCCTTGTTTTTAATTTGTGGTCTGCGCCCTTCGATTGTACCCTTTGTGCACGATGACTCACAATGAGTTATGGTTGACTTATCACCAAGCTTCTCGTTGCAACAGGCCCGCTACGGCCCAGCTTATCGAGCTGGAGTTCCAGAATCACCGGCTAATGGACCTGGAGGACGTTCTTGAACATCTTTTCAACCAGGGCTTCATCGAAGCTGAGCATCGGTCTGTCTCCTTTTGGGAGAATCCTGAGGGACATCGTGTTAGCAGTGGGCACTCTGTGGAAGAACCGCCGAAGAACGGCAGGTGCCCGCAGACAGCGCTTCGCCTGGTTATTGGTGAACAAGATGGTCGAAGGGGTTTCCTGGCGCTGATGTAGCTTCTAGCTGATTCTGTACCTGCTGCTCGGTTCAGCTACCAGTACCTTCACAAGCCCGCTGCCCCTGTGGTCACTCAGCGCATCAGGCTGGACAGTCCCGAGACGCAGTTTACAAACCACATCTTCAATATGGGGTACCTTCCGTGCCACCTGAGAAGCAAAGTTTACTGGCAGGCTGTATGCGGACGGAAAGTTGAGGAGTGTGAGAACTTGCAGGCTCTCCTGGAGACGGGCGAAGGTGTCAACGAGGGGTCGTGCCTTCGCTTGAACATTGGTATGCTAATGTTTGCTATTGTCAGCACTGTTTGCCCTGCGGCTGCTCTGGAAACTTTAGTGGTACAGGTTTGAAGGCTAGCCGGTAGTGATAGGGGTATGCGTTTGTAGTAGTCACGTGTACGGCAATTAGGGCCGGTGTGGCTGAATCCAACATGGCTCGTTATCAACTGGTCATCCGCGCGCCGTGCAATGGGAAGGAAAGCACACCACTACTCTGCGCTTTCGCAGCCAATCTTGGCCATGAGCGAGCTCGTGTGCAAGACACTCGACCACGATGCGACCGACATGCTGATCGACAAGTGGCTCGAACATCGCAACGACGCGTACTGGGAATGGTTCCAAGCTGTCAGGGAGCGCAAGCATGCATCCAGCAGCCTGAGGCGTCAGGTTGTAGTCTGGAGCAAAGGGGACTTTGTCCCAGAAAACATCTTCTGCAGAACGGTCGACACCGGCCGTTTGATCCCTCTCGACCGCACCTGGAGCACCCATGTCTACCATCATATGTCCATGCAAGATAGAAAACTATCCATGATGCCTGTCGTGTTCACGATGGTTCGTTACCCCATTCCATCACCAGTTTTCTCCTTATTCATCACGTCGGGTCTCTGCCAGCTTCCCGAGCTTATGCTCTTACGGGGTATGCATGATCATGGTTGCGACGATGTATACGTTATCGTGACGGACCTGAAGCGACAAGAGATGGACGACGTTACGGAGTATTTCAAACTTGTGTGTCGATATGCTTATGGTGGCCGAGCGTGTAAGCCAAGCATAGCGAGTGAAATTCAATACAATCGTTCGTCATCCTCCCCTTGTTCGTGCTATAGAGACTCATGCATGCTTCGGTCCGCTCAGACATGCGGCTGTGTCACACGCTGCTGAAGCAACGGCGTACACCTTGTTTTCCTCAGATCGACCTTGCCTTCCGAGCAATACTATATGAAAAAAGACCGCCATTTATCATCTTGTTCTCGCACCAGACGACATCTTACTCTCAAATTCTCTTTACACATCCTCTCTTTGTACCCGCAGAGGACATCTTCTTCGACTTCCCCAGCGGATGTCCAAATCCTTGCTGCGACGACGACTGTGAAATGATCCGCTTTCCTAGACGGGGTATCGAAGGGGCAGTGGTTCTCTCAATAAAGCGCGGTGGTCGGTACGGCAAGAAGATTAAACAAAAGGAAATGTGCAATTGGATCGATTGCGGTATCTGCTTCAAAGACGAGACCCAACGATATGCCGAAAGCAGCGAAGGTTCGCAGAGCAGCGCTGACTGTGTTGACGCCTTGTCCACAAACGGCCTTGTCTGTAGCAAGTGCAGGTTGGTCAAATACTGCTCTCCTGAACACCAGAGGAAGGACTGGGACGAGCATCGTCGCGTCTGTGCGAAGCCTGCCTCGTTGTAAATTTGGGATGTCTTCGACGTTTTCTCACTTCCATCGTGCATTAACCGTTTTCTGTGCGATGACGAGCATCGTGATGTTATTGTAATTACGCCGTTGTACCTGTATTTACCATACATTATTACAGCTGTTTTCATATCGATATGCCATCGCTTTAGAAATACACGTACAGGCGGACTCTGAACCTTGGCAAGCCGAATTTGCCGAGAGTCCACCAGCCAACCATCGTGTAGTGGAGTCAGTTATCTCACACTCACCAGATTCTAGGACAGATTTAAATTCCGACTCAGCCTGTGTGTGTATTTTTCGTGCTTAGGCATATCGTTATGAAAACAGCTGTAATTCTTGTGAGTGCCTGACTCACCGGTCTTCCTGACTCGGACCACATACTTCCCACTGGATTGGCCATCATGGCTGTCCGCTATATTACAGCAAGGCTCGCCCAGCAGGTAGATAACACTTGTCATAGTACGTGGCCGCTGCGATTGATGGCATGTCCCAGATTGATGAAGAACTTATGAATGCATCGGGAGCATTCAGTATTGATCAGGTGGGCGATCTCGTGTCCCTGTTGCTCGCAACTCATTTCTGTGCTGTGGTTAAAGCTGATGGAACTCGCTGGACTGGCATGCGCTCAGGCCCTTGCGAAAATCTATGACAAAAAGACGCACCCGAGGGTTCTCGTTTGCTGTGGGCCTGGTAATCAAGGGGGTGATGGGCTAGTAGCAGCAAGACACCTTGGTTCGTCCATCGTGAACACATTGGCAGATGATGACCATTGCACTGATTTGATAGGGATGTTTGGGTATGAACCTACGATCTACATGCCCAAGGTATCCGTTCGTGTTTCCGGTGGATGATATGGCCTGATTCAAGATTGCTCGGTAGCCTGGGTCGAAGGATATTTACAAGGTTACCCCACTTCGTTTACGCTCGATTGTACTCTTAATCATCTCCTCGCATATTTTGGGAATAGCGGCTTCACAAGCAATGCGACAACATGGAGATCAAATCCCTACCTTCTGATGCCCCCCTCGACGCGCTTCATTTGGCCCTCTTATCATCTGACGTCATTCTGGATGCCATATTTGGGTTTTCGTTCAAGGGACCCGTCCGCGCACCCTTCGACAAAGTCTTGCCGCTCATATCGACCTTGAAGAAACCTATAGTTTCAGTGGACGTCCCTAGTGGGTGGGATGTTGAAAAGGGGAACGAAGGAGTAGGTATCGTGCCTGATGTGTTGGTAAGCTTGACTGCGCCAAAGGAAGGAGTGCGGTCCTTTCAAGGCAGACACTTCCTCGGAGGGAGGTTTATCCCCAAGTAAGTCCTCAGTCGCCGCCTGTCTCCTGGGAAAGATTCTGACATGGATTGCAGAACGATGGCGGAAAGGCTTCAACTCAACTTGCCCGAGTATCCAGGATTTGAGCAGATTGTCGAGCTCCCTCAACTGGAAGAGCAGGAACCTCGACGATTGTGATGCTCTAGACTATGATGCGATCGTGACTACTTTTGGCGTTGGGAAAGTCGTTCCCGACGGCGAATTCGCCCTCTTATATGCACAAATTTGGCGTGTCCGGCACATTTGATCAGGAAGTGACATGCTGTGGCCGGGTGAGAACGATTGCGGCGCAACGGTGTCGCCATAGTCCTATCAGAAACACCTCTTGCATGGCAAGCACATTGGTCCCTGCCAGAAGACCCGTAAGGCACCACATCGCAGGGTTCACCGTCAGTAGAGACGACCTTGACAGTCGACACAAATATTCTCGTGGTCGTCATTTTAGGTGCGGCTTGCGATAAATGGAGTTCGGACATTGGGGAAATTCTCAGAGGGCTGTGTCCGTCGAACTTCCGGCCGTCGGGCCCAAGAACCCTAGCAAGGTGACAAGTGAGAACAAACATGACCTGAAGCAGCTGGTCGTCTTGAGGGACGAGAAAGGGCTCGGAAATTTGGAAGCGATTCAGCGGTTCATGATTCGGCCGATGCCGGCAGCTACGCGGTGGCCCGCGGTCACCATGCGGGTGCGGTTTCAAGTCGATGTGCAACCGGTCCCACCAGGCCGCCTCTCGTGGGTGGCTCCGACCCTGGTAGGAAGGTAGCTGTTCCTTCCAGGGTATCAAGAAAATAAGCACGACTAGTGCTGGCACCGAGTGCTATCCAGTTCAAGTCTAAGCGGACAATCCCGCACAGGCATGGCTTATCAAGCCATCAGCGCTTCATACGGTACCACCGGCAGTGCTATCACAAAGACCTCGAATTCCTGGTGCCAGTGCTTTCCTAACCCGATAATCTCCTGCACATCCGATGAATTTCCGCTTCAAACATTCTCGCGACCGTTCTCCGAAGATCCTAGAGGGGAACGATCTCTCGTCACTCGCCAAATACATGAAATCTGACAGCTGTCGGAACGTATTTCTCATGGTGATCCCATCCCTGCCGTTCCATGTGATTCAGAGGGTTAATACAAGTGTAGTTAGGTGCTGGTGAGCGTTGCCCCTGTTACCAGCCAAAAGTATCCACATCAGGATTCGGCAGTACTTCCGCTGGAATCCCTGACTTTAGATCACCGGGAACGGGTGGGTAGCCTGCATTGTCGATTCATTTGACAAACTCAATGGTTCTGATCACGACAGGTCTATACGTGAGCATCATCTTATGAACGGCCCACCCCCTGTTCACCGGTAAACTCGTCTCAGGACAACTTGGCCCGTCTCAACCTACCATACCCAGAGGCAGTGTTTCAGATAGATTTCTTCAGAGGGAATCCGATACCCTGTGAGTAGTCAATCGTACTCAAGTGCGGCGATTCACGGCAACTACCCGCCCACAAAGTTTATACGCTTGCAAAGGAGCTCTACCCTGGTCGCTATCGGCCGACCGTCACTCACTCATTCATTAAAGTGCTGCATGCGCATGATCTTTTGCACACGTGCTTTACACAAAACATCGATACGCTCGAGCGGAGGGCCGGAGTTCCAGAGACCAAGATTATCGAGGCGCACGGAAGTTTCGCGACACAGCGATGCATCGAATGCAAACGGCCATACGATGACGAAAATATCAAAAAAGCTATCGTCGATTCCACGATTCCACGATGTGAGCATTGTCGCGGGCTGGTTAAACCCGACATTGTGTTTTTTGGAGAGGCCGTACGTGTATTGTCCGTCACATTGGAGAGACTTCTTGGCTTATCGCGGGCCCCGGTCAGCTCCCACAGAAGTTTCACGTATCCATCCGCTCGCTACAAAGGGCTGATCTATTGATAGTGATTGGAACGTCGCTGACTGTCCACCCATTCGCATCTTTGGTGGACTTGGTGCCGAACAAGTGTCCGCGTGTTCTGATTAACCTGGATAAGGTCGGAAGTTTTTACAAACAAGATGACGTCGTCTTGTTAGGAAAGTGTGACGAGGTCGTGCGGAAGCTCTGTCGCGAACTTGGATGGGAGGAGGAACTCGAAAGGGAATGGGCGGCAACTGCAGACAGCGTGGAGGCAGATGATATGCACGCTGTGTCGGAAGCAAAGGGAAAGGTCGGTGAGGAGTTGGATCGCATTACGAGGGATCTTGGCAAGTCTCTTGTGATTTCTGAAGATACGCCAGAGCCCTTGGCTAGTGTGAGTGCAGCGGAAACGCAAGAACGGCCGGTAAAGAAAGTAGTAGACGAGCAGGAAGTTGGAAGAGAGCCATCTGTCTCGGAAGAGAGGCCCTAGTTGTACATATTGTCGTGGATACCACCTTGATATCTAGGGATAGGCTTCGGAATGGGACATAGTTGGCGCTGTGCAGATGGCCCTGTGCTGTCAAGTGGTGCTCTCGGAACGGAAGTGGATGATACCCGCGAGTCGCCACCCGGCTGCAGAGTGACTAACAGAAGCAGCCGTGTGCCTTGTGCGCGTGCTGATTGGTGGGGGCCTGAGCTAGCCGGAATGGCGTGGGGTCAATGAACGTGCGGACGTGTACATGGGCGGCGGTCAAGATAAGGACCCTGCAGGACATGCGAGGGGCGAGTGGCTGCTTCAGGACAATGTCCGTGGAATTCGAGCTGCCCTTGTCACTGGCATGGTAATTACCGGCCTCGCCCCCGCTGCCGGGGCTGTGTTCGTGGCCAATCGCCGTCCCACTTCGGCCGATCCATTCATCTTGCGGTGCTCGTACGATCGAGCGGGGCACAATCATGGCTGGCGCGCACAACCCGCCGTCTTGAAGGCCTGGACATGAAAGGTGTGTGCATCACGCCACTGTGTGCACCACGCGGAGCCACGGCCAGAACGTGTACTGTCGATTTGTAAGGCCGCTCTCATCAGATCCTAGACCTGATGTGGAGCAGTCGCGAGCGACTCGGAGATAGTACGGACGTAGCTCGTCCACGCAAGGTGAATACTCGGAAGCAAAATTCACGCTCGACAAAAGGTCGGGGTCAGCTGCTCCGTCGCAGGCCGCCGTTGTCAGGATGCTGAGGTGCGTCGTAGCGCTGATCAGAGTTATCAGTCCGATCATGACACGAGCATCATAGATCGGCTCATGCTTGGCGAATGGCAAATTTAGTCCGCCATCCGGTCGTTCCGAACCTGCCGTAGCGTCGGAGATTCGAAGTTTTCAGCCTGCCAGTATAAAACAGCGATGGACCCGCTGCTCTCTTTCCTCAGACGCGCTATCCAACAGATGGGAGTTTTTGTACGCTTGTACCTACGTCTTTGTTCGTTGTTCTTGCTCTCCATGTTCTGTCGTCCCTCTAACGCGCTCCTGCAGTCTGTTCACCTCCGCAGGTAACCCACCCTTAAACGCCCCTCTACCAAAAATAAGGTCGGTCTGTTGCGCCAGCGGCCTATATTCCCATTAATCTGCATAAAGCCCCAAACGGAAGTTCATCATGAGGTCCCCAATTGATGCTATTCTTGCCTCCAAGTTCGTCCCGGCCCGCTTCAGGGTTGGTGGACCATGGGAGAAGCACGGTCCAGACAAATCCAATTCCGCAA
Source organism: Boletellus emodensis (assembly GCA_038089935.1). Lineage (NCBI taxonomy): Eukaryota > Fungi > Basidiomycota > Agaricomycetes > Boletales > Boletaceae > Boletellus > Boletellus emodensis. The sequence goes on from JBBPLU010000013.1 coordinate 14,484, forward strand.
CTCAGACAAAAGAGGCTGAGGTCACAGCCAAGCTCGCTCGGCTTGCCCGCGTCCCCGTCTCCCAAGTGTTCGAGTAAGCTTCATGTATCATTGTCTATCGCTTTCTCTTATCCTTTGTCTAGGCTCGAGCCTTCGTGGACCCCTGACGGTATATCGGAGGAAGCGGCTGCTCAGATCCTCACCAGTCACGGTTTGAACACACCAGTCAGCGAACGTCCCCTCGCCGCATTGTCCATCTTATGGACTGCGGTTTGGAACCCCTTCAACGTGCTCTTGACCGTCCTCGCTCTGGTTAACATCGCGACAAATTCCGTGCCAACTTTCGTAGTCATGATAGCTATGGTCGTCGCGTCTACCTCTTTGAGGTATCTTGTGTCGTGTCATCCATTTCCTCTGCTCAATTCGCTCCCTCTCTGTATAGGTACTGGCAAGAGGTCAAGTCCATGGTCCAAGCACTCAAGTTAGTCAAGTCGATTGTGACCCGTGTGCGTGTCATTCGCCGCGTGAACGCTGTCTCTCAAGAGGTCGAGATCGACTTGAGGCACATCGTACCTGGTGATGTCGTCACTGTTGCCAGTACGCCCTTTCTTGGCTGCCTTGTCTTGCACTCAACAGTTTTATAGGCGGTGATGTATTCCCCGGGGACTGTATTCTCATCTCGGCCGAGGCCTTGGCAATCACGCAAGCGTCTCTCACAGGAGAGATACTGCCTGTCGACAAGACCGTCCGTGTTGCCGCTGTGGACGAATCTGAGCCGTTTCATCTCCTGGATAATCATAATGTTTGCCTGGCTGGCACATCGGTCGCCGCCGGGAACGGTCGCGCGATTGTAGTCTCGACTGGACAAGACACGTACATGGCTGCTATCGCCGAGGAGCTCAAAAAGAAACGGCCAGACAACGCCATTCAGGTGGGCATCAAGAAAGTTAGCTACGTTCTCTTGGGTTTTATGGCGGTTGGTTCGGATTTACTTCTCTCTTTTCCTTTGATTTACAATCGCACCCTTCCAGGTCATGGCTCCGGCAGTATTCATTGTTCAAGGTGCAGTTAGTAAAGATTGGAAAGGCGCTGTCATGTTCGCAATCGCCATCGCGGTCGGGATTACCCCAGAGATGCTTCCTATGATAGTTGTGAGTGCCTGCTCGTTTCCCCCGTACCTTCCATTATTCACGTGGGATCATGCAGACCTCCAACTTGGCGCTGTCGGCTGTTCGCATCGCGAGGCAGAAAGTCATTGTGAAGCGTTTCGACGCTATCCAGAACTTGGGTGCAGTCAATGTTTTGTGCTCTGACAAGACGGGTACATTGACTGCTGATCTCGTTCGTGTGGCGAAATCCGTGGACATCAATGGCGAATTGTCAGGGCTTCCGATCAAATTGTCTTTTGTCAACTCCCTTCTACAAACGGGGTCTCGCAGTCCCATTGACCGTGCTGTCTTGGACTACGTCAACGAAGATAAGGAAACCTCACAAAGTGATAGCAAACTAGACAGCTGGTCCAAACTTGGCGAAGTTCCGTTCGACTCCACGCGTCGTATGCTTTCGGTCCTTGCATCCCACCCGTCTGCGCGAGAGGGTGAAGCGCTATTCATAACCAAGGGGGCCGTGGAGGAGGTCCTGGAGCGATGCGTTTCCGCTTTGAAATCCAAAGAATTTTCAAAGCCGATAGGAGACATCGGGTTTGACTCTTCTTCGTCCACCCCGCTGACACAAGCTGGTCGTTTTGAGATCCTCGATTGTGCTAGGCGGATGAACGAGGACGGACTTCGTTTGATTGCTGTTGCTTGTCGTAGGGCCTCGGCCGAATTGGGCACGGCTGTCTCCGCCGAGGACGAGTTGGATTTTGTTTTCGTTGGATTTGTTGCCCTGCTGGATCCATTAAAGCCGGACGCTGCTGAAGCAATCCAGAAACTCGGAAGTCTTCACGTTCAGGTACTAGTTTTGTTACTGATGGTGAGGTCCTGCGGAGCTGACTAATGTGATTCAGGTGCGAATCCTTACTGGAGATGCCCCAGCTGTGGCTGCCAAAGTTGCTCGTGATCTTGGGTTATTTAGCACTCTCAATCTCACGGATGTGAGTGTTATACGATCCCAAAAGGATGTGGAGGCAGGATTCAACACACCTTCCGAACCCGTCAATGAATCAAGCTTGATCGTCACGGGACCTCAGCTCTCTGAACTTGCCAAGGACCGTGAGCTATTGAACGAGACGATTGACCGTGCGATCATTTTCGCAAAGTTGTCGCCATATCAGAAACTCGAAGTGGTGAAGGCTCTGCGAGCAGGTGGAGGTGGTCGCGCTGTTGCATTTTTGGGAGATGGTGTCAATGACGCTTTGGCCATACGCGGCGCTGATGTCGGAATATCCGTGGATTCAGGAACCGAGATCGCCAAAGAAGCAGCAGACGTGATTCTGCTAGAGAAGAGCCTTGGCGTCGTCGCACGGGGCGTAATGGAGGGCAGAATCACGTACGTCTCAAGCTTCCGCACTGCGATTTGGGCACGGGGCTTATACTTGCAAAAAAAGGCTTTTGAACACTGTCAAGTACATCAAGATGGCATGTTCATCTAACTTTGGAAATGTCTTTTCAGTATTGGGTATGTTCTATGGTCTCTTGCGGGGTCTCACAGTAACACCGGGAACTCCAGTCGCTTCTGCCTGGTTGCCTTACCAACCGATGTTACCGCTGCAACTATTGGTCCAGAACTTGCTCTATGACTTCTCACAGGCATCAATTCCTTGGTCCGTGTGCCTTCGTCATTTTTGGAGGCCAAAGGCTTATCTACAGCAGGGACAACGTCGATCCCGAGTACCTCGAACGTCCAAGGACATGGAGCGCTTGGTCGATCATCCGGTTCATGATTTGTTTGGGTCCTTTTTCCAGCCCATTTGATATTATCACATTTATGATCAACTGGTGAGTCATTGTGTTATTTCGGTGGCCTTGGTCTGACTCTTCTTCTTCCAGGTTCCACTACGATATCCGGACAGCCAATTCGCCGCTGGTTCCACTTGCGCAGACAAACTGGTTTTTGGAAGGCTCACTTACCCAGGTAATGAACCTGTTATACAACACGTATGACAACCTAATTACTCTCCGAACAGCTCTTCATTATTCAATTCCTCCGAACTCACAAGCTTCCTTTTATTCAATCGCGGGCGTCGCTCTCGGTAGTCCTTGTTACCTTCGGGATGGCTTGTGTATCGATGGCCATTCCGTACATCCCTAAGATCAACTCGGCTCTACAAATGACGCCCCCTGAGCCAATGTTCTACACTTACTTGCTTGGCATGATTGCGGGCTATGCTCTCGTCGTCCACATAGTCAAGACCATATATTTGTGGGCGTTCAGGGGTGAATGGCTTTAAGAGGAACGTTAGTGGGTATGCGTCACGACGGCAGGTACACGACTAGGTTAGTGTAGACGAGTAGCTTTGGATGACACTAACGAATCCGGATCTCGGTGTGGAGGCTGCGAGGAATTTATATGTTTTCTATGTGTTGTTCGAATTCCATCCGGCCGGATGGAAACCTAGATAAGGTTAGGGCAGGCAAGATTAGGTTAGGCTGCCGAAAACCAGGAGCTCATCCATAATTGTCATTACGCATGAGATCATTCCGTGGACCATCAAGAGGGCGAGGACGACGTGGCATCGTTCAGCCAAGTCCTCGAGTCGGAGGGATATCTGGCAACCCGGGGCGTACGCAAGGAAGCAATCTAGTCTCAAATGATCATGGTCATCGCATGGAATATGTTGCCTCTGTTAGCCGTAGCAGTGGTCTTGAAAAAGATGGTGACGTGTGAGTGCACGCTGATCATGTCCCTTCCCAATGATTTCTTTGCTGAGCAGCCCAGGTTGAAGGAGTTCGTCGTGCAGGAAGAGTTTAGGACCTTCATCGACAAGAAAGTGCGTCGCAGCATTGGGCTGGCTATGGTGTGATGTCGATGGATATCCAACGATGTAGCTGAGAACGTTCTGGGATCTGTACGGGAACAGCTCTTCTCCCGCTGAGCCCCAGATCGGGTCAGTGCCAAAACAGAAGAAGGACAACGAGGAAAACATATTGATATTGTTTCGTGAGTTGGGCCACAAGACTCTCGCGTACCAGGTGAGTATAATTAATTACCAGCTAAACACTACTGCCAGGTAAACTACGAGAGGGGTTATTTGCGTCTGGTCGGAAAGATGGCTTTGCACTAGAAGGTTCGTGATTAATCCGAAGTTCAAGGTGTGCCCTGAATTCTCAGCCACTGATCCAGTCTACGAGACCTCGCTTTACTTGTCCGTCGTCTTCGGCTCACCAGTACAAACAACCTCAATCTTGTCCCGTCTTGTTCCAGACATCTACTCTACTGTCCCCGCTCCGCAGCCCTTCCGTCTGACCACCATCCTAATCTTACTCCTCCACCATCTCGTTATTTCGTTCCCTTCCCAGCAAAAATACTTGGACCAGATCAAATACGTCGTCCCAAACCTACTCCAACGATCGTCCATTGCTTATTTGTGGATTTCAACTCTGGCTCAGAGCTTGCGCACTTCGAACTTTGTTCAATTTGAGAGGTTATCACACCCTGATGCGTTCGAGCACTTACTTCCTTTGTCCCGTCCGATCTCACCCTCGAACATCGCGACGGCGACGGCATCCCATGACTTGCCTCGGACTGCCGTACATGCGCTGGTTGGCCGACTGCGATTGAAAGCGCGCGACGAAGCCTGGATAGTGGTTCGAAATGCCTATCGGGAGATTTCTTCATCTGACGAGACGCAAACGTGGCTGGGGAAGCGATTATTCTTTGACAGCTTTGGTTGCGAAGCGACTGTTGTCCGATTCGATGAATGGGTGCGGGAAAAGTGTCAGGAGGGCCAACTTCGGCCCAAGGAGGGGGCTGAAGGCAGGTGGATGGTTTGTAAGGCAAGGTAGCACCACTTTAATTGTTGTGCGCCCAAGACTTCCAAATTACCACCTGTGCTAATGCGGATGTACGTAGGCGGTGCAATGTGCTGTCATACCGTTTTCATGCAGACCGCGGCGCACCATGGGTGTCCGGGAATGGCTTGGATAAATCACTGACAACGTACGACGGTGCCACTGGCAGCCTCCAGGTAGCTAATCTGCAGGGCGGTCGAAATGGTTGCATAGCTGTCCCCGTAAGTGAGCAAGCCCTGAGTCATGGTTTATGGCTCTTTGCGGCACTTAGACAGCCACTTTACCAAAAAGTGAGCGCGCTTAGCAGTCGCCTCCTGGTGTCAATTTCACCCCCCCCCCCCCCCCCACAAAAAAAAAAAAAACAAGCCTAGAACGCAAGTTTGGTTGTGTGATTTGAGT
>JBBPLU010000013.1:19822-193458 GCA_038089935.1 Boletellus emodensis
TATGGCTCTTGGCGGCCTTTAAACAGCCACTTTCCCAAAAAGTGAGCGCGCTTAGCAGCCGCCCCCTGGTGTCAATTTCCCCCCCCCCCCCCCCAAAAAAAAAAAAAAAATTAACCCTCTGGCGAATTGGTGGAGTTTGGTTGTCCGCAACTGCACCTTACCAACTGACAACACTCAGAGAAATTCACGAGTCCTCTCTCATGTTGAATCCCGGGTCCCCACTCTCGTTCGACGCTGACCTCACAGACTATTTTCTAATGGCTTTGCCCGATTTCCAAAGTTTGCAGGCATTCATTTCGTCCTCCATGTTTGTTTACTCTGTCTTCCGACGCCGGCAAAACTCCATCCTCAGCGCCGTGGCGTGCAATCAGTTCGGTCTCGCTCTGCCACAAGCCATGCGCCTCGTCGGCTACATTGATAGTGCTCATTCGTTAGGATTAGCCCACGAAGGTCGCTGGGAAACAGGCCCAGAAGACTTCAAATTTGCAATTACTTCATCACGAGTACGCCGTTTGCGAGACCACGCTGCAATAGTTCAGACCCTCGAAGACGTTTATAGCTGGCGGTCAGTTTATTTCGTAGTATGCGCAACGTCTCAGTGACCACCAATTCGAAAAAAAAGAGTGAAAGAGCCGAGGTTTAGAAGGAGCCGACTCTCGTCTATCGAGTCCCTGAGATTCCAGCAATCAGTATACAGATTCTGGCTCCTTGCTGCGGCCTATGGCCCAGGAGCACCGGAAGAAAAGAGAAAGAGAGTTGAATACACCAGTAGCGGTCATCCACGGCTCAAAGACTCGATCGTTTCGGAACAGACGGCATATTTGACGAGCTTGGGAGAAGCTGAGCTTGCGGGCGTCCGTGAGGTATATAGATTCCTCTTGGATCTTGCCAAATGGGCGTTGCTCAAGCATACCGCACACCAAACACGTAAGTACGTGCACGTCAGGCCAATGTCTCCCTTAGTAACATATTCCCTCCCGAGGTTTGTATTTAGGGTTTGGTGATGTCTATCTCGTCTGGGGTGGGCCAGCAGCCACACTGGATGCCTTCAGGGGAAAATGGCCATCTCATGGTCCGATTGATTCTTCGTGGTATGGCATATGGCACGCCATGTCCCATACTATCTCTATGACAGACATTGCATTTACTGGCGGTAGAGTTGTGCCGACTACTCGAGAGCACTTTATACTCGATGATTACTTCCTGAAAACCATCAATTGTATGTTCTCCTAAACGATCACTACGGCGAATATGGTTCACCTGACGTCAACAGGCGGTCAATGTCAAGGGCTGTTTTCCCTCTCTGGAGGGAATTCTTTATGGAGTTTTTGTAGTAAGTTGACTTTCCAGGAGCTCGTTTGCAGACAATAACAGATCATTCCTGTAGATTGGGAATACATGCTGCTAGCTATTGGCCCTTCACGTTTGGGGAGTTTCCTGTCGTTCGAAAAGGGAAGACCGCTCGAATTGCTCGTTTCTTTCACAGAGGTGGTCAAATCCATCCCGTACCCCCAGATCATTGAAGAGATTTTTGATGTCCGGTCAGCACAATACAAGAATTGGAATAAGGATGATTGGCTATGTACTCATTGTATGACTATGTTGCTGTCGGATAACATCCACGCTTGGCTCGACAAGAGGATGAGGTACAACTGTTGACCATTTGGACCTACCAATAATCCCATCGATTTGATTCTTTATGTTCAGCCCGTCACTTTCCCCAGTTATCACAACTTATCATAACTTAATCTTGTTAGCAGCAATGGTTAATCCTATGTATGTCCCATCCACGATAAGGGTAGTAATATATTCACTCTGTCCATCCTCTGCACGTAGCGTAGTTAGGTATTCGCTTGTCTACATTGATCTGTGTAATTAAAATCCGGTGCCACGCTGGCAGAGTCAATGGATAGCGATTTTGTTCATAACGTCAGTTAATGCGCTCACACTATCCTCCTCGTGCTTCCGAGCGTCTTTGATCAGTGCTTGTTCGTTAATGTCTTCAACTTTCCCCCTTTCCGCCCCCCCCGCCTCTGATCCTGCTTCCTCCTCCTCCTCCTCCTCTTCGTAGGCAAATAAAACCCCACCACGCTGCTTCATGAGTTGTCGAATGGCGTTTATGTCGTCCTCCGAGTCTTCATCAATGTCGTTCCATTGCAATTCTAGCCTCTTCAGCTTGGGTAAAGAGACCAAGGAGCTTGCGAGGAACTCAAATGTTGACGCGTCGAGGTTGTTATTCTGGAGTACCAGAGTCACCAGGTTCTTGTTTGATCCCTCTGCAAGCTTTCGCAGCAGTGGCGGTACCTCATCATGACCTTCCTCGGATAGTACACAGTCAGAGAAGATGAGGGTCTCCAAGGCAGACAACTTTGGCAGGGTGTGCGCCCAAGCCTCCACGGCTGCCTTTGATCCATCTTTGATGAATGTATTGTCCTGAAGATCGAGATATCGCAGGTTCGGGCATTTGGATAGGCCTTCAGCCAGAGCTTGTATCCCGTCTGTCCAGATAGCATTCTGCGGAAGTCTGACCTCCACGAGCGTCCCGTGTTTGGCGAAGGCATCCGCCCATGCTGGAGCGGACCCGTTTTCGAGTCTGTTCCTGCCACAGACGACTATCTTCAACTTTGATATCAAGCCCCTTTCATTGCTCAATTCCGCTGACTTCCTCAGCCAGTTTGCGATCATGGTCCCTGCCTCTGGGCCTAGACCGTTGTTGCTGAGCCGAAGGACCTCGAAACGATTGTTTTCGAGAAGATTGCGCAATGGTTCGACAGAGCGAACGCCAAAAGCGTTGTCGCTCAGATTTATTTCAACGAGCGTTGATTTGGGCTCAATGGCGTCACATAGGGCCTTCAGTGCGTCTGGAATCTCGGAGATGAGGCGACCAGTGAAGATATCGGCAAAGTCCGCGACCTGGATAGCCGTCAGGAACCCGAAGGAGTGGATGCTGAAAGAAAATACCTTCAATATTCGCGTATTATCCAAAAACCTTGCAAACTCTCGTGCAGCTTCGATACCGATGGTGTTGCCACCCAGATGAACCTCTTCGATCAATGCGGGATCAAAGCCTTCAAGGAGTGGCACAACATCTGCTGCGGTGTTGAGCTTGAGGCTTTGACTCCTGATATCCAGTATCTTCGTGTTTCCTGCCATTATGTGCGACGGAGCAGTGGTTGAGGACGTGGACCGATGCGGGTTGTCTGTCTGGATAAGCCCGAAAGAGGAAAGCGTAGTATTAGCGTGATTCTCTTGCAGTCACGTGCACACCTTTCTCTCCGACGTAGTCTTCAAAGTTTTCGTCATGTCGCTTCGGCGCACGTCCAATGATCCTCTTGCGATCAATCTCTCAAAACAGACGCGAGCGTTGCTCGCCATCTTGCCTCTAGACTCCCCTTATCTGAGCCAGATATCACATGTGTCGTCACCGAAAGCTCTGTTGGCAACGTTGTCGCGATTACTAGCGGTCCCCTCGCTCACTGTCCCAATATCGGACCTTTTCCGACCCCTGTTGATCCACCTGTGCGCAAGCTGGCTACATGACCGGGATGACCTCGAAGGTAGATTCATTGCGTTCTGTATGTTGATAGAAATCCACCAAGAACTTTTTCCGTGAGTCGTCTCCAAGTGTTACTTTCGAGTGCGTAATCATCCCGTAGGATTTTGTCTGCTTTCTTGCGTCGGCCGTGCTTCTTGCAGGGCCCATTGGGTTTCGTCGAAGAGAGTCCCTCAATTGCCGAGCTGGACGCAATACGTCTACATGACTTACTTCTTGCTTATTATCGCTTACTTCGAGCCAACCGTCTACTTCCCGGCGATCTCTTATGGCCCATATCGCATTTATCAGCACTCTTCACTACACCTCACCCCGATACTGCTGTCAGATACATGGCGATCAGGTGCTACTCCCTCTACACGGGAATGGCCGAAGTGGAGCGTGTTCAGTTAGAGACACGCATTCTCGGTCAGCCTGGCGCAGTTGACTGTTCACTTTCGTATGGTCAGAATACCGAGGGAAGCCGGAATACAATCGACGGGTGGTTGATGCCTGTACTAGAACTTAAACGAGTCCATCATGGTTGCAATTCTGTTGCTGCCGGTTCTGACTTCTATTTGCCCGGTGCTGGTGAAACCCGGTCATTGAGCGACAGCGATTTGTCGTAAGGGTTCCCTTCCCTGGGGTCTTGTTCCATTCTAAAGTTTTTTTTGGCCAGCCCATGGGTTGCTAATATACATGGCATCTTTATGCTTAAATCTTCTCCCTCGGTACCTCCTGCCATAGATGTTGTCACAACACCATCAGCAATTAAGGCATTGCAACGGCTTGCAACTTTTATTTCCCTCCGCTTGCCTACTCTCATAACTTCCCCCCCTTCGTCTGGAAAGTCACTCTTCCTCTCGTATCTTGCCGCGACGATATATCCCGACGCGAACGATCAGATCGTCACTGTTCACCTTGCCGACACTTCGCTCGATCCTCGCACACTACTCGGATCTTACGTTTCCTCCCCGACGCAGCTTGGAACATTTGAATGGAAAGATGGTGTGCTTGTCCGTGCTATGAAAGAAGGAAAATGGTTGGTCTTTAAGGATATCGATCGAGCTAGTACCGAGGTATTGGGACTCATCAAGCCCCTTGCCGAATCTTTGGCCCCCGGCACGTGGATTGGAAGCCCTGCGAGCGTAGATGTTCCAAGCAGAGGCAAGGTGAGGGCCTCCGAACGCTTTGCTGTCTTTGCGACACGTTCGGTGGTCCCGTCGATGAGCGGGGGTTTTCAGAGCCCGATTTTTTATGGCGCACACAAGTTCCAGGAGCTCACAGTCGATGCGCCATCGTTGGATGAAATCAAGATGATCATTGAGGCACGATTCCCCAAGTTAGGGGAATCCCTCACGCTGGCAATCATACAGCTATGGGCCGATGTCCAGAGACTAGGGACAATGGCTTCAATGAGGCCTGTTGGTTTGAGGGAGCTTGAAAAGTACTGCCGTCGAGTGGAGGCACTCGTCTCCTCGACCCATAATTCAATGATTCCGAAAAACCTTAACCAAGATGTCGTTCCCATTGCTACGCTCTTCCCGAATCTTGCTCTCCGGGAGGAACTTTTCCTTGAAGCGCGGGATGTTTTTTTCGGCGCAGGTGCCCTTACAGCTTCAGCTCAAGTTCACTCTGATCACATCGCTGCGCTTGTTGCTGGTCATATCGGGCTAGATTCTGAGCGTCGTCAGTGGGTTCTCAAGGGGCGAGTCCCTGCATTCGACGAGGAGAAAGATGAAAAGGACGATGTTGTTGCTGTTTGTATTGGCCGCGTACGTCTTCTTGCTCGACCTCCAAAACCGGGGTTCCTTATTGCACCAACTCGTCTCTTCGCGATCCACAAACTTGCAGTGTGTCTGCTTTCACGAATTGCCACTGCTGTGTCCCTTTGCGAGCCTGTGCTCTTAACTGGAGAGACCGGTACTGGAAAGACCAGCGCTATAACTCACCTCGCCTCTTTGTTACGCCGTCCTCTTGTTTCGCTCAATCTCTCCCAGCAAACGGAATCCTCAGACCTGCTTGGTGGCTTTAAACCGGTTGATGCCCGCATTCCTGCGTCATTGCTTTACGCAAAGTTTTTAGAGCTTTTTGGGGTTACTTTCAGTCGGAAGAGGAACATCAAGTTTGAGGACTCTGTCGTGAGAGCAGTCCAAGAAGGAAAATGGAAGAGGGCTGTGATTCTTTGGAGAGAGTCAGTGCGCCTCGCCAAAGAGCGGATCAAATCAAAAGTCAATGAGGATGCACAGTGAGTTTCGAACATCAAATATTACTGTCACCTAGAAACCTATTGCAGGGAGTTTCATCCCTCCGCCACAGAAGTGGATGGGCCAAGGAAACGGCGAAAACTCGATCAAGCATCACTTCAACAATCTGCAGATGCTTGGGACATGTTTCAACGTGACATTGACGAATTCGACATGCAACATGTTCAAGGACAGGGAAAAATTGCTTTTGACTTTGTAGAGGGCCCTCTTGTGAGGGCGCTCCGCTCTGGTGATTGGTATGTTCGCTTAAGTCGATCATTTACTAGGTTTATATCTGACCTGACGTTAGGATTCTTCTCGACGAAATAAACCTGGCGAGCTCGGAAACGCTTGAATGCATCACTGGACTTCTTAGTGGCCCAACGGCATCTATTTGTTTGACCGAGAAAGGCACCCTGGAAGTAGTTCCCCGTCATCGTGATTTCCGTCTATTTGCGTGCATGAATCCCGCGACAGATGTCGGGAAAAGGGACCTTTCTCCCAATATCAGAGCTCGCTTTACCGAGATTGATGTTCCCCCACCTGACGCTGACCACGAAACTCTCCTTACCATTATTCATCAGTACATCGGTCATTGCGCAGTTGGAGATAAGGCTGCGATCATGAACGTCGCCGACTTTTACACTGCTCTCAAACAATTAGCAGACGATCGCGGGTTGGCCGACGGATCAAATCACCGTCCTCACTACAGCATGCGGACGCTCACCCGAGCTCTTATGTTTGCGGCTGATATTTCTCCTATGTATGGCCTGCGACGAGCATTATGGGAAGGCTGCTTGATGGCATTCACGATGGTGCTCGACGGGCCCAGCGCTGGTATTGCTACAAGCCTTGCACAGAAACACATTCTCTCCGGAGTCCGTAATCCCAAATCCTTATTGGCGAGGGAACCTTCTTATCCTGTTTCTCGCTCTGCCGATGAGTTCGTCAAGTTCGGTCCATTTTATTTGGAGAAAGGTCCACTCCATATCGATTCAGCGGAGGACTACGTCATGACTCCTTCGGTAGAAAAGAAGCTGGTTGACCTTGCTCGTATCGTCCTCACCCGTCGTTTCCCTGTGCTTATTGAAGGCCCAACATCCAGTGGAAAAACCAGCGCGGTAGAATATCTCGCCCGCCGAACAGGACATCGATTTATCCGTATTAATAACCACGAACATACTGATATTCAGGAATATATTGGGACCTATGTTTCCGATGCGACCACGGGGAAGCTGGTGTTCAAGGACGGCCTCCTTGTCCATGCTCTCAGACACGGCCATTGGATCGTTCTTGATGAATTGAATCTCGCACCAACAGACGTCCTCGAGGCCCTGAACCGATTACTGGACGACAACCGCGAACTGGTCATTTTAGAAACTCATGAGGTTGTTCGTCCTCATCCTCACTTTATGCTTTTTGCCACCCAGAACCCGCCAGGCGTATATGCCGGCCGAAAAGTCTTGTCGCGCGCCTTCCGCAATCGTTTTCTCGAAGTCCACTTCCAAGATGTACCGCAGGCAGAGCTGGAATCAATCTTGTGTCAACGGTGTCGAATTGCTCCCTCCTATGGACAGAAGATTGTTAGTGTCTTTCAGGAGTTGCAGAAGCGCCGACAGACCGGACGTGTTTTTGAGAGTAAACATGGCTTCGCGACCCTCCGGGACTTGTTCAGGTGGGCTGGTCGAGACGCAATTGGGTACCAGGAACTCGCAGAAAATGGCTACATGCTACTGGCAGAACGAGCTCGGCGTCCGGAAGACAAACTCGTGGTTAAGGAAGTTATAGAGACCATCTTGAAGGTTCAGATCGACGAGAAATCTCTGTATAGTCCAATCGTTCCTGAAGTTGAAGCATACATTCGTTGCCCCGTGCCTTCATCCCAGAAGGTCGTCTGGACTCACGCTATGCGACGGTTATTCGTTCTGGTCTCCAGGGCTTTGAAGTTCAACGAACCCGTTTTGCTGGTAGGGGAGACTGGTTCTGGCAAGACATCTGTCTGCCAATTGTATGCTGAGGCTGCATCTAAGCACTTGCACACACTCAGCTGTCACCAAAACACGGAAACGTCAGACCTGATTGGTGGCTTACGTCCAAAGCGCAATCGTGGAACAGCTTCTGATGTTTATCGTGACGCATTATCGCTTCTTGCCCGTGCCGGTAGCATCACCGCACCTATGAATACCCGAGGAATACTTGATCAGATCTCTGTATTAATAAAAGCGGATCTCGAGTCGCCAATGAAGGCTGCTCTTCTGGAGTTGCGGAAGAACCTCCTTATGTCCGAGTCCCTGTTTGAATGGCATGATGGTCCTCTCATCCGAGCGATGCGAGATGGCGATGTCTTTCTACTGGACGAGATTTCGTTGGCCGACGACTCAGTGCTTGAGAGGCTCAACAGCGTGCTGGAACCCGATCGGACCATTGTACTTGCTGAGCGGGGGGGTACGGATGGGGAATATCCTGCTCTCCGCGCTGCCGATTCTTTCAAGCTTCTAGCGACAATGAATCCTGGTGGCGATTACGGGAAGAAGGAGCTATCTCCTGCCCTTCGAAATCGTTTCACGGAGATCTGGGTACACCCTGTTGACGATCCATCTGACCTTACGATGATTGTCGAGAATTCCTGGGCCCATGACGCATTGAAAGTCTTCACTACGCCGATTTTGCGGTTTACTGATTGGTTGTGTGAAAGGATTGGGGATCGTTCTATTTGTACATTGCGGGACATGCTAGTAAGTAACCCTGAAGAATATTTGTCACGTCCAATCTCACCCTTCCTAGGCTTGGGTTGCATTCTCGAATGCCGTGTTCGATCCCCACAAAGAAGACGGGGTGTCAGCAGGCGAGATATTTGTGAGTCAAGGAAGTTGCTTGCTGGCGTTCGAGAGTTCATTCATAGTTTAGCACCACGGAGCCCATATGGCATTTCTGGATAGGCTGGGTTCCTTGCCACAAACAGCGGTATATTCGCAGCAGACCTTGCAACAAATCAAGAACGAAGCCGCTCACGAGTTGGCCTTACTTGTCCCGCTTAGGGCGCAGAACCCGCCTCGTCGTTACTATGACCCATCTAGTTTCGTTCTCTTCGGCCCTTTCGCACTCCCCAAGGGGCCAGGAGATGCCATGATGCACAGCTTCAATCTTCAAGCGCCAACTGCCTATGAGAATGCTCTGCGAGTAGTCAGGGCTTGTCAAGTCTGCAAGCCAATCCTCTTAGAAGGGAGTCCCGGGGTCGGGAAAACCTCTCTGATCACTGCTTTGGCCAAGGCCGCTGGCTACCACTTGTGTCGTATCAATCTTTCAGACCAGACCGATTTGATAGATTTATTTGGGTCCGATTTACCTGTAGAAGATGGTGCACCAGGGGAATTTGCTTGGAAAGACGCCGAATTCCTTCAAGCGTTGCAACAAGGTCACTGGGTTCTTCTCGACGAGATGAATCTTGCCCCTCAGACAGTCCTCGAAGGCTTGAATGCGATATTGGATCATCGAGGCATGGTTTACATACCTGAGCTAGGACGCAGCTTTACGCGACATCCCTCGTTTCGAGTGTTTGCTGCTCAGAATCCCTTGCACCAAGGTGGTGGTAGGAAAGGTCTTCCCAGATCTTTCCTTGATCGCTTCACGAAGGTTCATGTCGAGGAACTCACTCCGGATGATATGCTAGTCGTCTGCCGGGAACAATTCAAGGAGTGCGAGGAACGTGTCCTTCGTGCCATGATTGCGTTTAACGCTCGCTTGAACGACGAAGTCGTCCGCAAACGGGCCTTTGGTCAGGAAGGGGGCCCTTGGGAATTTAATCTCCGTGATATCATCCGATGGGGCGAACTCCTACGAGCATCCAACATAGCCGGTCATCCTCGGCACTTTATCCGTATTGTCTACCTGAGTAGGTTCAGAAATGTGCAGGATCGCGCTCGTGCCCAAGCGATATTCGACGAGATCTTCTCGACCTCAGATTTGCCAAGCGTACCTAACCCTTACCCGGTCCTCTCGAGTTCGCATCTACAATTCGGTTACTACGAGACAATGAGGCACAATGTTACCTCGCCCCACAGGACGTCTGACATTCTACAGGTACATCTCACATCAATCGAAGCTATCGGCGCATGTCTCTCTCGATCCTGGCTAGTCGTTGTGACTGGTGCTCGCAACAGTGGTAAAACGAATCTGATAAGAACTATTGCTAATCTTTCGGGCAATCATCTCCATGAGATCCATATCTCCAAGGCAACAGACACTACAGATATCTTAGGTGGTTTCGAACAGGTGGATCATTTGGCACGAGTCATGGCGGTCGCAGAGGAGGCAGTCCAACTCACCGAGGCATTTGCGCGTTCCAGTTACGGCATCCCTTGCAGATACCAGTATCAAGCGGTCGTCAAGCGCGAATTGGTCTCTGATCAAAGAACGTTCTCATCGGTTTTGCAGGCTGTCTCCGGGCTCTTGGCAGAGCTTTCAGCAATCGAAGTAGATGACTCTCCCCTTAATACAGCTCGGCAAGAACTAGAATTCAGGATTCGTAACCTAACCCAAGCTAGGTCTACGAAGGGCCGCTTCGAGTGGATCGACGGTCCGCTGATACGTGCGATGAAACGGGGTCACTGGCTTGTCCTTGATGGTGCAAATGCGTGTAATCCTTCTATTCTTGATCGCCTCAACTCTCTCTGTGAACCAAACGGCAAGTTGGTACTAACTGAACGAGGCCTTGTCGATGGCGAGGTACAGATACTAACACCTCATCCTAACTTCCGTCTACTCATGACCGTGGACCCGCAATATGGCGAACTGTCCAGGGCCATGCGCAATCGCAGCGTGGAGGTTTCTCTGTTGAATTGCCTCACCGAAGAGGACCGACTGCGCATGCTTGCACACTGTCGCCTCCCCACTGCTTCAACCACATCCTGCTATGCATCCCACGAACAAGAACGTAGAGGTATCCTTTCGGTGTGCTCGCCGAACTCGCCTCAGTCTTTTCCATCCATCAGTATCGACCATGATTCAACTTTGTCAACCCTGGTCACTCATATACCAATCATGGATGTCTCTGATCCTCGAGTATCATCCGCGCTCGTGCATTTCGCTGTCAGGTCACTCCCCGTATCTCTGCACTGGATTTTCAGACGTTTTCTCGAAGCTTCGTCGCACAACGGGTCCTTGTGCTCTGTGTTTGCAGACTCCACCTTTAGTGAGGCCTCTAAAACACTTGCTTTCAGCATGAAGAGAGTATTTCATAGCCTTCCGCATGCACTCGATGATGTATTGGTCAGTGTTTATATGACAGGCGGGGTTCGCATCCGCTCTTTCCGCACCAATGTACTCAATCCACTTGAATATATAGCCAATGGATGATTTCATGGTTTATCCACCGTGTCCGTGCTGTACAGAACGGGCCGAGTACTGCTCGAACCATGCGTTGAGACTTGAAATTCTGCGTATTTTTTCGGCGTTTCATCTTGAGAAGAGTGCCGAACGTGGGTGGGAGCGGTCAAGAAGCGCGCTGGCTAGATGCCCCCCGAACTTGTTTGATGCACTGCAATCAGTATTGACGGAAACACAAACAGTTGCCCAGATGTTGCTGGAGCGGTTGTTCTCTGGTCAATCTGACTCTCAGTCTGTGAGCATTTCCATTTCAAATCCTGAGCTGTGTTTACATCAAACTATAGGATTATAGTAGGTCTGCCGACCTTCTTGGCATTTCGGGGAAACTTCGACAGGCCCTTGCTCAAAAAGAACTTGATTATTCCTGTATCCAAGTTCTGTCGAAATTGATCTCCAGAGCACTTGACAATCATTCCCCTGCATATAAATGTCTTGCTCGTGCGTCCATTGTTATGGAAAACTTGATATCTCCGTCGTCTGGCCTTGGACTGGTGGACATATGGTCACAACTACGAACAGAAAAGCCCATCGAAATTACGTCCGTTGATGTGAAGTTCCTGACTTGCTCGGCCGCAGAAGCCTCAGAACTAGGTATGTTGGGGTCTTCTGAGGGGCTACGCCTTGACTTATCTATCTAGTATCACGTCAAGAACAATTGGAAATCCTTGCCGTTGCGACTTTACCAATGTACTTAAAGCCAGAGAAAGCTGAGCGATTAGCGTATATATCCAACCAGGTCAAGGTCGTAAGAAGGTATTTACATTGTTTGTTTGCAACATCCTGATTCTCTCCTACAGTGGATATCCAAGGGCCCCAGGGAAAATGTGGAACTTCGTGGGACTTGTAGTCCTATTTCCCTTTTGGTCGAATTGCAAGTACTTTCCAATCTTCATGCAGAGAACAAGGATGTGAGCCTGTTTGTGCGATATGCATTTTAAAGTAGACAGTTGACACAAGTATGCAGGTCGTTATACCGATGCTCCGGCAGCTTATTGGGATTGCTGTCGAGGAACCGGACGAAGATTTGCAGCGATTTGCATCGTACCAACACATGATATGGAATCATGATACAGACTGTTACTGTACGTCTTGAACCCATTTCCATTTGTACTACTCCCTATAGCGTGTTTTCAGTTTCCCCCAGTATCATCGCTGCCGCAGTGACGCAATGGCTTGAAGGTTTGTGGCGTATCAAACCAGATGAGGTGGCGTGTGGCAGGAATTGTATCTATGATCTCCCGAATACTCACTTCTTTTTTAGCACATCAGTAGTCCACGGTTCATCCTCAGCGCAGCTCATCTTCTCAGCGCTTTAGAAAAGGGGTATGAGTCCGTAGTCTGTGCACTCATCCTTCTGACTCTTTTCAGTCAAGTTGTGGGGGTCTCCTTGGCGTCGCTCGAGGAGCACGGAGAGTTGGTCAACCGTCATATGGGGCTATCTGTTCTACAGTGTTTTACGAATACCCCGCGGCTTCAGCAACTCACTGCGTTGTTCAACCAAAACGTGGTTTTGGTAAGTAAAAGCGGCGGTCTGCACGTGATATAGGCTTATCCATTGTCGAGGTCGCTTCTTGCTTTGCGAGTTCATTTGATGAAACCACTTTCCGTCATATGTGCACGGGACTTCCTGGAGACAGTATAGAAGCATCAAAGACCCTTCTAGTTACCTTGGGACAGACAAATTATGAACCGCTGCGAAAGGCTATTCGACATCTAGCTGTTGCGCTTCGACACGACGCAGACACGCTCTCGTTACCTGAACTCTCGTTATCTCATCTCGGGAGATGCTGGATTGGGTTGAGCAGGACTATCCTTGAGCTTTTCGTTCCTGATGTACCCGTTGATCCTGCCGCGATGTTACGCCACGCAGCAGTTTATGCCCAGGACCAAGCAGATCTCCTGACACAGCAAATCGAATTCCACGCGCAGTTGGAGCTTCGATCAGCAGCCAATAGCACAAACGACGTCATTTCTTTTCTTGAAGCATCTGCTAAGAATTTGTTAGAGACAGCTCAGGTATCAGTGAATGTCCCATCTCGGGAGAACCTGGCGAACCTACACACCTATTGGCTGGAGGTAACACAGTTCATTGACCAAGTGACTCACTGTTCGAAAATCGACGACCTAGCACGTGTTCTGGAATCGGGGGACACTTCTGCCTTTGATCGTGAGGCGGTTTTCCAAGAATCCATCTCAGGTTTTTGTCAGCGTATAGGAACTCTTTACACCGAATTCGATGATATCACGTGTATCCTTCGCTTGGCATTCGCGCAACTTCGGTTGGGTCTCCACCTCTTGCGCTGCGCTTCGCAGCAATCTTCTCTGCAAGAGCATGCCATGGAATTGGCGAGCAGTTTAGCTGTGTTCCCCTCTGCACGCAGTGCACACTTGTTGCAAACCCTACCTGCTTCTAATGCGGGTCTCTCTGCTGTTGAGCTCGTCATATTAAGGGTTGCTGCGGCAGCGCACTGCACCCCATCTCCTTCAGCGCTCATAACGGTCAGGACTGCCTATGAACAAGCCTACCGCCTCTGGTCAATAGATCGAGCACGTGACGACAAAAGAAAGCAGGACCTCAGCTCCTTATACCGTACAAACACGACGACGCATGACGTCTCTGCAGAGATCGAAGCTGAGGAAAGGGATTTTTTGGAGCTATTTCCTACTTTTGAAGATGCTTTCCACCCTCCTGAGGCCTCAGCCTCGCATATAAATGATAAACCAGTTTATCGTCTGACCCCGGATCGGCAACAGCACTTGCTCGCACTTCATCTAGAACTCATGGGTGACACCGTTGATCCAATTAAAACCAGTCACACAAGCAAATTCAACGTCCTGCGACAAACCCTTCTGCGATCCCAGATCGTTGACCACCCATCTTTGTTCCCAGATTCACTCGATCGACTATCATTACACCTTCAGCTCTCCGCTCTGCATAGACACCTAATAGAGATACGTGGCATTCCCAGCTCTTCGAAGTCCTTCAATTTCTATGCCGACGCAAACATTCAAGAGGCCAAGAGAGCATCGAGCTTGATCCGATCCCTTCGTTCCCGACTTGCTGCTATTCTCCGAGATTTGCCCGATCAGATGGTACTCCAACATCTCATCGATCGCTGTGATATCATATTAGGGTTTGATCTCGCCACTCCAATTGCCAAGATTCTGTCAGCTTTGGAGCAGTTGTTGATGCAAACAGGAGACTGGGAGATGTATGCAAACCGTGACAATAGCCTCAAGGAGCATCAGCATGGACTGATTAGTCTTATCGTCGAGTGGAGAAGGTTAGAACTGTCGTGCTGGAAGGATTTACTGGAATCACAGAGTCAATCATCCGCTAGTCAAGTGGCGGGGTTTTGGTTCCATTTATATGAAGTCCTGGTATGGGGGCCACTAAATGCCGTGGACGAAGGTGCGGATGACAGCACTGGCAATCTATGCAGGTACCTTGGGCAGCTCCCGTCCCTACTGGATGAATTTGTTCAGTCTAGCCCACTTGGTCAATTCCAAATTCGCGTAGACCTTCTCCGCAGCTTCGAAAATTTTATCCACACAGCACCTCAAGAATCCCACATCCACCAAGAGGCTCTACTCCGGGTCGGCCGTATTGTCCACTTCTCCTGGCGGTACTTCCGCCTCTTCGTCCCCCAGCTCTCTGCGTTGTTGACGAGCCAGAGACAGGCACTGGAGAAAGAAGTTGGAGCGTTCATTAAGCTTGCCAGCTGGAAGGATGTCAACGTCCAGGCGTTGAAACAGAGCGCGCAAAAGACGCACCGTCAGCTATACAAGATCGTCCGAAAATTCCGTGATGTTCTCAGACAGCCTGTCCTGGACAAAATGAATCCCTTGTTTGCTGGGGACGCCGAGGGCCATTGCCACCAGGTGGAGCAACCTGTTCTCCTCACCTCACCTGTGCAGCCATCCGTAGTCCCTTTCGAGGATGCTACCCCTGGCTCAGCTCCCATGCCACCTCACCTCGGGAATCTTCGCCAGACCTTCGGCAGGTTCAATGGCTTCATAAACAGTAGGATTCGTCCATTTCTCTCCAAGTACTGTGCCGAGGATGTGGAGCAACTTTCTTCCGATATTATCTTGACTGCGAGAGACCTCGCAAACCATGTCGTCCCTCGGGATCTAACCAAAGAAAGGCGAGAAAAATATAAGAAGAATTTACTTCTCCGTAAAAGAAAGGCTTGGAGCGATCTGCTCAAAGAGCTCAAGCGTGGCGGTCTAGCCCACTATGTCAAACCCGAAACTCTCAACAAGCTGAGAGACGAATCCTGGATCCGAAATCAGCCTTTGATGCCCACGAACAGCACAGTGGCATTTGTGGATAAAGCGGAGCACTATTTTGACCGACTACGGGGATGTCTCCCTGCGCTCAGGAATGTGCTTGGGCACCACTCGGACCTGGGAACACGTGAACTTGCTCGTGGTATCTCTGTAGTGGAATCAGGGTACTCTTTAGCACTCGAGGGCAGATCGGGGTGAGTATCATTCGCCTGCATTGTGATTTCAGGGATAGGTTTTGAACAGTATTTGTAACATCAGACTGTGTCAAGCTCTTTCTGGACATGTGGCACTCTGCCAGCAGACAGACAGGCTCCAGGTTCTTTCCGAATACCCAGAAACAGTCGTAATTGATGCACACGAAAAAATTGGACCAATGTATGATGCACTTACTCATTGCGTCCGTGCACTGGAGGAACTCGTCGAGGGCATGCATATTTTCTCCGAAGCACAGAAGAGCATCTGTGTTGTCTCCGATCTCATTGGAAGGTGTCAAACCTTAATCGCTTCAGCTTGTGCGTGGAAAGATAGTGTGTTCAAGGTGCTGCAACCGTGTCAGGTTATCATGCCTTCCGTACTCCTTCGAGGTGCGTTTCGAAGATCGCGGTCAGAAAGGAGCACGGATAGTTACGCTGTTTCCAGATGAATATGACGCTGTCGTTGGCGCTGCAAGGTACCTGAGTGGGCTTCCAGGACACCTTGAAGACATGTCGGCAACCTGTCCTCCGTTGATTTATATCCTTCAACCAACCCGAGAATGGATCTGCGAGCAAGGCAGTTTCTTGTTTCACCAGTTGATTCAGCCTCTGCCAGAGGGCAATGTGGCCGAAAATGTAGACGATATCGTCGACGCACTCCTCATCACCATTCAGTCTATGCTCCGCCAATGTTCCGAGTTGACATCGCTCCCCGGCCCAACCTACGAGTCCGAGGAGCCCAAAGAAAACTATATCCGGCTCGGCGTTCAGACGACATCTCATTTCGCCGCTCTCCTCGACCTTCCCACACTGAGAGACCAATTGGATAACGCTAGCGCACGTCTTTCATCCCTCCCGCATGCCTCGCGTCAGTGCGCGTTGAGAAGAGTAATGCCCTTCTTATCACATTTCCTAACCTTTGCAGGCGAACTTGTCGAAAGCCTGGCTGTGTGGACTTGCGCGATTTTCAAGTTGGATTACGTCGCGTGCTCCGTCGTGCGCACACTCGGAACTCAAGGGTTCTGTATACCACCCGACACAGAAGAAGACGAGGCTGCCGGCGACGAAAAAGGACACGCAACGGAACTCGGGGGGACGGGACTGGGTGAAGGTACCGGGAACGAAAATGTGAGCAAGGAGATCGAGGATGAGAGTCAGGTGGAAGGGCTACGAGGTGAGGACGAGGACGGCGAGCTGCAGAGAGAGAAGAGCAAAGACGAGGAAAATACGATCGAGATGAGCGAAGATTTCGGAGGTGAAATGGAGGATGTGCTCGAAGAAGGAGACGAAAGAGAGGAGACAGAAGGAGAAGAGGAAGGGCCAGATGAGCAGCTGGGTAAGGTTGACAAGTCGGATCCAGCCGCAATAGACGAGAAGCTGTGGGGAGATAGGGGAGGGGATGACGATAGAAAGGATGAGGACGAGCTTCAGAACGACAGGTCGCAGGAGGATCAACGGAAGGACTCGGACGTCGTAGCAAAGGAAGGAAAGAAAGGCAGCGAAAGAGAAAATGACAAGAAGGCAGAAGACCGGAAAGAGGACGAAAGGAATGACGAAAAGGACGGGACGGAGGAGGTTGATATAGGTGACGAAAACCCTGCGGAGTTGGAGCCTCCTGACGCTCCTGGCGCCCCGACGGACCAGCATATTCCGGATGCTGATATTCTTGACCTTCCCGATGACATAGATCTTGACAAAGACCAGGACAAGCAAGGCGATTTAGGAGTGGAAGATCTCAGTGACGAGGAAGATTTACCGGACGATCAGATGGCCGAGGACATCAACGAAGGTGGCAGAGACCCTAGTCCCGATGGCGATCCCATGTCTGCCGAATCTGGGGAGATTGAACAGGAACCATCTCGAACCAGTGAAGGCGCTGCAGACGGACAAGAAGACGACCCTGACGAGACGGAGAGCAAAGACATCGCTGTCGCTCAGCCCGATCTCACCGTCGGTAATGGCGATGCTGGGGCGCCAGAGAAAAAAGGACAATCAAGGAAGACCCAAGAGAGCCAGCAAGATTCCGCTGCCACTCAAGTAGAAATGGACGCTGACGGGGCCGAGAGCGCCATAGAACATGATTCTACAAGACAGCAGTATGTTTTCAGCATTGCTTGGCTATTTGAGCTCACGTCGACGATTTCAGGTCCGGTGAAAACCAGCCCCAATTCAGACCTCCCCCAGCATCCAACCTCCAGCCTCAACCCTCTGAGCCTAGCTCCACCAGTGAAGGCACGCAACGTGGGCCCGCCTACGCTCGTCAAGCTCCTCCCGCCCCATCATCTACCCCTCTGCGAAGCCTTGGGGATGTACTTGAAGCAGTTCAACAACGCTTCGACGAGATCTTTGGACCAGCCGACCAGCCACAGCCTTTACCATCACCCCAACGCGGAAGCACAGAGCAAGTTGAATATGCTCACCACGAAGATGCCCCCGAGAACAATGATATGCAAGCTCTTGGCCCTGCTGGCGAGGAGCAGGTTGCAAAGCTGAGAGAACTCAAGTTGGTTGATGCGGAAAATGACCAGACAGTGACTGACACCATGGACATCGACGAGTTCGACTCTTTAGATACGAAACAAGAGTTGAAGGAGGCGAAGGACGTCGCGATGGAGAGGTTGGAAGCAGGGAAAACGGGCGAGCGCCCCGCTCCTGATATCGAGAGTGCGATCGCACAAACGGGACGAAACAACGGCGTCACCAAAGATCAGTTTCATCACCCTCCCGATCCTTCTGCACCCAAAGCAGACGACGACAAGGAACCGGAAGTAGAGATACCCTCTGCTGACATTGTCCTCGGCGCCCTGATAGATCACGCTTCAAATCCCACCCCCGCCTCTGCCTCTCATCTTTGGACGCTCTACACGACGTTGACTGCGTCTCTCTCTCTTGCACTCTGTGAATCCCTCCGCCTTATCTTGGCTCCTACTCTGGCAACGCGATTAAGAGGAGACTTTCGGAGCGGCAAAAAACTAAACATGAGAAAAGTTGTAGGATGGGTGGCGAGCGAGTACACCAAGGACAGGATCTGGATGCGGAGGGTCAAGCCCAGCTCGCGGGAGTATCATGTTCTCCTGGCTGTCGACGACTCTGCGTCTATGCGCAATGGAAACGGAGATGGCTCGAACGGCGGCGCAGTCCATCTAGCGTATCAAACCGTCGTGCTGGTCGTCCAAGCGCTCGGAAAGCTCGAGGTTGGGGAGGTCGGCGTGGCAAGGTTTGGAGAAGGATGGGAACTCATTCGCGGGTTTGGCTCGGATGCGACGGGAGCAAAAGACTGGGGTTCTTCACCGGTCGAGGGTGGGCGTGTCCTGAACACGTTCACGTTCTCCCAATCGCGCACGGATGTCGCCGCGTTTCTCGAAGGCTCTCTGCCCGTGCTCGAAGCAGCACGCGAGAATGCGAGCAGCACGAGTGGGAAGGAACTCTGGCAACTCGAGATCATCGTCTCAGACGGTATCTGTCAAGATCACGAGAGGTTGCGGAGGATATTGCGCAAGGCGAGTGGAATGAAAGTGTTGGTGGTTTTCATCGTGATCGATGCGCTCAACAATGCGACTTCCGTGTCAAACTCCTCCGGCGCCGTCGCTACGTCCAGCGAAAACCAATCGTCCATCCTGACACTTTCGCAAGTCTCTTACAAGCCTTCGCCCGCTACGGGCTCAATGGAACTCATGATGGAACGTTACTTGGACTCGTTTCCTTTCGAATACTATGTCGTCCTTCGAGACGTGGAGGCACTACCAAGGGTTCTGGCGGATACGCTCAGAGAATTTTTCGAGAGGATAAACGAGGAGTAGATATCAAGATGCGTAGCTATTTACATGTCTTCGGCCGTATCTATTAGTCCCTACCCCGGAGAATAACAATAGATTTGGGTACTGGACAGCGAATATTATAAAATCCCACCGCCATCAATCGGTTGTTGAATCGCCCCGCAAACAAGGTAGCGGGTCACAGATCGACATATTGGTTCCAAAAGCCAGTCGTCCCATTAGTCGGTGCCGCCCAAGCTTCGATGTTAAGCAGTCGCGTGATGAGGTTGTAGAGCTCGACATTTTGGAACCCTGGTATGATATAGGTACCATCTGTTACGGAGTGCCAAGCGGAAGGCTGGGTATTAACGAAGTTGAGTTTGGCGCCATGCGAGAAGGGGCCATGGGCGACGAATACTGCGTGCATGGCAGGCAGTTCATTGTCATAGCCGTGGTTCTTTGCAGTGCATGTAGAATCAACACACAAATCAGCAGAGAGAAACGCAACTTACACCAATGCTCATGCCATCTTCACCCATCTGCTTGTTTGTCAAAGCATACCCAAACGTAGGAACAACCCAGACAGGAGCGATTCGCTCGTTTGCAGAAAAGTGGTAGCGCGAAGGCATTGGTGCCCCCTCTTCTAAGTACACAAAATGTTTCATTTCGTTTCAGACGTAAAGTGAGGTGCATACCACCAGCATAGGATGCTGTTGTGTACACTTGAAACTTGCCGCTGAATTGTGGTTCGTTGGATGCACGGATGAGTTTCTCCAAAATAGCTCGTTCGTCCGTTCCATCGGAGAAGCGAAGTCCAAAAGATGGCCAACCATCATAGTGCGTAACGTTGTTCCATGCGTCGCCTGGTAGTTGGAGAATCAGTCACTCTTCACCGAAAGGAGGCACACACATGGTTTCATGAGGAAAGAAAAGACCGCACCAAGGATATCATCTCCGTCTAAGTAAATCCACTCAACCTCACTGGTGTCACCCATCCCATGGTCACTGACAAAAATAACATCTACTATCTGAGAGAGGTTACGTGCAAGGAGGGAATTGTGAAGATCACGAGCAAAAACGTCGATCTTGACAAGTGTTTCCTGCGGACGTGAATGATAAAATCTAGTGAGTGCATGAAGATTGGCGATAGACCCACATTTACGAGAGCAGACATGGGCCCGGTCGCATGTCCAGCCTGGTCTAATGACGGTTCGTAGGCTGGCTTCGGATAAGCAACCGTTGCGGTCCACCACCAAAGTCACTTACTCAGAATAAGCTCTGGCCTCTTGTCTACATCTGCAATATCAACCCATTCTAAGATCTTGTCCAACTTTTCTTGGAGAGGGACTTTGTTGCGCCAAGGAATGAAGTAAGTCGGGGATGCTCCCGAGGATGTGGTGGCGGGCCCTGGCCTGTTACACCTAAGATGCGAGGACACGGGCGTATATATGAGGGAAACGCACCACATTTGGTTTGCGGTAACAACACCCGCACGTTCCGCCGTCTCCCATATCTAATTTACTGATTGGTGAACAAAGTACTTGAAAGTAGCAACGCGGCTTACCGGCTCGCCTAGCCACCAACTGGCTGAATATGCGGACTCGGGACGGTTATACCAAAACTCGGTGCTTGTCACGGGGTCGAAGAAGTTCTGTGACACGACGTTGTCGATCGCTGGGAATAGGCGATTTTGGAAACTTACATTGGCAACGATGCCGTGTGACTCAGCGTATAAACCGGTCCTATGAGACTAGTGTCAGATGACGGAGCGGACAACGAGGGATACCGTACAATAAAGCCCAGTGATTCCTGAAGGTGAAATCGTCAGCTGCGACGACATGGTTTGAGTGAGACTTACGGAAACGTCAATGTCTAGTGGGGCAAAAATTAACGGTTGTAAGGCACAAGGAAAGAACGGACTAACCGGGAAAACAGGCTTCATGTACTTTGCCCTCAATCCCTGTTTACTTATGTCTAGTAAATGGGGGGTCAAACCGCGGTCAAGGTAACTCGCGCTGTGATCGGGGTTAGGATGTGGACGAGAATCGCTACGACGGACAACATGCCTGAGCCCATCGATGGAAATAAGAACGACGGTCCGCTTGAACTCATGTGTTCCGTTTGAGAACCGCGCTGTGTCTCTGGTCGGTCGCTGGGACGTCTGCCTGGTAAAGTAAGCAGCACCACCGACGGCGAGGAGAACGAGGACGGAGAGCGAAGTCAATATCTTCCATGTGGAGCGTGATTTGACGGGGGTAGCCTCTGGCTGTCCGTCCTGTCCGTCCGCTGAGTCCAACAGCGGACGCTCCTCGTCGCCGTTGGCCATGGTTGAGTGACCAAGGAGTTCGGTTCGGTGTCAAGGATTCTTCCGAGCGCTAAGCCGAATTGACAACACAACGTCACCGCGAACGGCGCTCCGGGTCAAGCACCACACGTCTCGTATTCTGAGCCTGTCCATCCTGTCGCTTTTTTTTTTTTCGTTGCACTCACACACCCAAGCTTGTTAGTCCTTCAGATGACCATTTAGTCCGAGCCCGGGCGTCATTTGCTGCTTTCTCGTCTCGGCACTCCACCTCGACCAACTAGAATCATGTCGCTCTCAACTGGTTTCCTCGCGTTTATCCGTTCCCCAATCATGTACATCAAGATGTGGCTTATCTATTTGTTGCTCGACATCCTGGCTACTGGGCCTATACCAAGGCACATCTCGTTTGAAATGGACGGGAACAGGCGGTATGCAAGGAGACTGGGCAAGCCAGGCAAAGAGGGCCATCCGGATGGGTTCAAAAATCTGCTATGGGTATGGGCTCGTAACCGACCATGGTCCACGTCCTCAAGTGTCCCTGGGTCTAGGTCCTGGAGCTTTGCCTGCGCCTGCGCATACGTTGCGTGACCGTGTATGCGTTCGCGATTGAAAACTTCAACCGACCCAAAGAGGAGGTGGACATAATCATGAATATTGCCGAGGAAAGGCTTGTCGAGATAGCCCAACGCGGGTACGTTCGTGTCCTGCTCTCGTTCGACGCGTTCCGTTCATGCTTTGTGGCCAAGTGAGATTCTCGATAGGCACGGGGTCCGTTTGAACGTGCTAGGAAGGCGAGAATTACTCCCTCTGAGCGTACAGGCTGCTGTAGAAAAGGCAGAGAACTTGACCCGGCACAACAATACGTGCGCTTATTTTCTGACCGCATTTATCTCCCATTTCTATCTCAACAGGACAGCGTGATCTTCAATGTGTGTGCGCCCTACGCGTCGCAGGACGAGATCACGACCGCCGTTGGTAGTGTCATTCAAAAAGCAAGTGATGCCGGTGATCTAGATGGCAGGTGAGCGCATATTCCACCCCCCTCTGAAAGGAGTACGACCTCTAAGGGCGTTTAGCACGATCACCGAAGAGTCCATCGACTCCCATCTGTCCACTTCCCTGGCAGGCAGTCCCCCACTGGACATCTTTGTACGCACGAGCGGGGTAAAACGGCTCAGTGGGTTCTTGACCTGGCAGGTGGGTGGCTCGGTGTCATCCTTTGCCCATCTCATCGCGACTGCAGTGTTGTGAGCACACGCAGTTGCACATGGTGGACACGTACTGGCCAGAGTTTGGGCTGTTCGACCTTGTCCCTATACTGCTCGAGTATCAACGCAAAGTGTGGGCCGAGGCGCGGAGACGGCGTAGCGTGTAGATTCCGTATTACATAACCAGTCTCGTCTGCAAGTCAGTCCGAACGCGCAGTAGACCACCACCATGTCGATGCTGGACAAGTTCAAGCGGGGCGCCCAGAGAGCTGGCATCCAGGCCACTGCCCTCGTCAGAGAAGGTTCCTCCCGCGTTGCTTCCGGCTCTCGCGATTTCGTCCAAGGGTTCACGCTCCCCGGCGAGGCTGAGAAGGCGGCCAAGATTTTGGCCAGCTTCCTTGGTCAGTATCAGCAGAGTACCCGCTTGATGTACTGACTGGATCACATACAAAACAGCCGATCCCAATCACCCCGAGTCTGCGCTCAACTCCATCCCCAAGGCAGTCCTACAACATGCGCGAGGTACGTCCGACCCACGCCGTCCGTCCCCGCCCCGCCCTTAATCCCCACCCTCTAGGGCTCGCCGTCTTCCAAGTGATCAAGGCTGGCTTCATGTTCTCCGGGAAAGCCGGTTCCGGCCTCGTCATCGCTCGTCTCCCAGACGGCTCCTGGTCTGCCCCTTCGTGCATCGCCACAGGGGGCCTCGGATGGGGCCTTCAGATCGGGGCCGACATCACCGACTTTGTTGTCGTCCTCAACTCAGAGGACGCCGTGCGCGCGTTCTCCATCGGCGGCAACGTCACCATTGGCGGTGGCGCTGCCGTCTCCGCAGGTCCTATCGGCACGGGTGGGAGCGTCCAAGCGAGCTTGGCCCATCCCACCAGTATGTTTTCGTATTCAAAGAGTAAAGGTTCGGTGGCAGCTCTCTATCAACGTGGAAATGCTGACGGACACATGACCCCAGGTCTCTTTGCGGGCGTTTCGCTTGAAGGTACCGTCTTGATCGAGCGCAAGGATGCAAATCGCGACTTCTATGGCTCATCTGTACCAGCGCGCGATATCCTTGGAGGGCGCGTTCCCCCGCCCGAAGTGGCCTCAAGATTATACGAGATCATTGAAGCCGCCGAGGGTTTGGACGAGACAGGTGTTCCGGAAGCGGCGTATTACCCAAGCAGCAGTCAACATGTCCCTGCGCAAGGTAATCAGACCGTGTTTGATTCTGAGGGGCATTAGGGCGAGGATGTGGCAGGCGCAGGATGAAAGACAGTAATGATATTCACGACGACCATCCTTTCCCGCACATGATGCTATTCCGTCTTTTTCGGTGCAACATGGTTGAAAATTTCTTGATATCCGGGGACCATCCCCCTTGTGCTTTCAAGATGTGATACCAGACCAAGCAACATAGTCATCAACCACGGTTTGAGCCAGGCAAAACGTGACTCGCAACCAATAAAGTTCTGTGTAGAAATACAATGATCTGTGTGGTATATCGCATCGCACCAGTGTGTAACAGCTCAAGTGAATACTTTATGCGGTAGTATCGCCATTGTTTGAGCTCCCGATTAGGCATATCAGTCAGATAAGTGATCGTTGTCGACTCCGCTCATCACCGAGCATTCCCACCGCTCATTCGTCACTCTCCAGATTCGCTTGATTCATCGCTGTTGGTCTCCACCTCAGCTGCCTCTGCGGGCGACCAACCATCATGAGCGGAGAGACACGGAGTAGGTTATGGGCATATCACTGGGCATATCCATTTGCAATTCGCCAGAGACAGTCCCAACTAATCACACTTTGATAACCTGAACACCACCAGTATGTACAGATCATACAGACAGAAGTATCTAGTGACTTATTGATTACAGCCTGGCCTATTGTTTGGGAGGTATTGCACCCAAGTAACTCAAACAGCCGTGAGGGCTCAAACGGTTGATGACTGTACAACAACTCTTTGAATGGTGTTCAGCGCCACACATCATTCAAGGTCTGGGCACCGGACACCTCTGTCGTCAACGCCTCATTGGGATCCGACTCCCACCTCACCTGGCCGTTGTCGATCCTGATGTACTTGTACTGAATCACGGTGCTCGCCGGCAGATTGACCGTTGCTAACGAGAGCCACGCGGGGTTGGTATGAGTCCAGGGGCACTGAGCATAAAAAAAAGTAAAACGCACTACTCCAGATTGGGTAATTGGCAGAGGACAAGAGAACAGGGTTGGAAGTGCCCCAGTTTGTCAGGGCGGTAACAGAGCCGGTGAGGTAAATGTTCTCTTTACGACCGTTGGTACACTGTGACCGTGCGAGTGCGGATCACGTACCTCCCAAGATAGTAGTTGCATTAACGTTGAACTGGACAGACACGGTCGGGGCGTTGCTCGTGAGGCATGTACGGGGGACGGTCAACCCTTTCGCGCCCCAGCTCGCCGAGGTCTGTCCTATGCGGGCGGCAATGACAGTGAGTGCGGATGCGTAGCTCCACGTAAGGTCTCTCGCGCTGACAGGCGTACCGTTGTTCCTACTGAATTGCTCAGAGAGGGAGCCATCAGGAGGGGTATATTTTGTACCAACGGCCACGAAACCGTCGGCAAAAGATCTGATAGCACTCGTGATGGATGCAAACGTCGGCGAGGAAACGCTGTAAGTTCCGGCCGTGAGCGAGGGGTCGAATTGGTGGAAGAAGCCGAGTGAAGTAGAGGTGATCGTGAGGGAGCGTTGCTTGTTCCAGACAATGAGCGCGTCGTAGAGTTGCTCTGCGACAGCAAACGTGGTTAGATACCATGGCTGAAGGATCCGGTCAGATTATATGGGAGACAAGGTCTGGCAGACTCACATTCCCGCCTTGGTACACGTCCTCAGGGTACCGACCAGTGGCAACAGCAGCGTCGGCACGAATGTCAGAGTTGATGGGGTAGATGTAGCGGAATGAGTCGACATAGATCTTTAGGTTTGAAAGGGCCAAGTCGGAGCAAGGCTGAAACGTGACGGGATCGCAGGCGGCATCGACGTCAAAAGTATGCACAGAAGCAAGAACAGAGTTTGCATCGATGCCGGAACGACCGCCAGCCGTATTGGCGGTCATGATGCCGGGAGAGGAAGACCAATAAGACTATGTGGGGATTGAATTAAGATGGGTAGGAGGGAAGAGGATACGCGCCTGGAGGAAACAGAGGACATTGTCAGCCTGTGCGGAATAGTGCACCGCAAAAGACGCATGGCCGACGGCAGCTGCGAACGCGGCACCCTGACGCAAAGCGCGGTGTTGGACGGCGGTGGTGAAGAAGGAGGACGAGTCGATCTCTTCCCAGAGATCAAAGGTGGTGGTGTTCCAGTTGCCTGCGACGTAGTCAAGGTCGAGCTGGACGATCGGCCAGAGCGAGCGAGTGACGTGGGAGGCGTTGCCGTTTGCGACGAGCCAGTTGGCATAGGTGATGATGGCAGTGGCGCGGAGGGCGGGACCGTCGCGTTGGGGACGACCCCAAGAGCCGACGAACGGGGTTTCGTTGATGCAGAATTTGGGCTCGCCGAGGCCACCGGTGGAGACAGAACCGCTTGGGTTTGGAAGCTGCTGGAGAACGGACTCTGCGCGGACGAAGAGGTCGATGAGCGGGCGGAGGCTGTCGTCCTGGCCGAGGGTGAACTGGTCGACGAGGAGCTTGAAGACGAGGGAGGCGTCGCGGACCCACGTGTAGCGGTAGTCGGGGTCGGACGTGCTCGGGCTGGCGACGACGATGCCGGGCTGGCCGGGGCGGTGAGCGGCACGCCCGGGAGCGGAGGGCGCGGCTCACATGTGCTCCTGATGCCGAGATGCCGTCCGGGCCGATGTTGGCGAGGATGCCCGCCTTTGCGGCGGCGGCGGCGGGGTGTTCGCGGGCGAGTGCGGGGAAGAGCACGGCGACGGGCCACGGCAGGTGCATGTGGACGGCGCGGACGGGACGACGCGGCGCATGGCCACGGCAAACGCCGGGCTGATGGGACATGTGTCCATCTACTCGAGCGTGTTCGCCGTCGTCGTCCATGTCCTGCCTGCCTGCCCTCCTCTTCTTCCTCTTCCTCCTCGTCCACACCTCCTCCGCGCACTCTGACCCCTTCTTCTTCTTCCACAGATTCTCTCCAACCTCGTCCGAGGGCACCTGGCTCTGGGGCTGGGTGTGGGGCGCAGAGAGCTCCGTCTCCATCGTCGATCGCTCCCCACCGCTCACTTTCCACTCGCGTCCTGCCACGTTTGGTCCTGAACTCGACGACCCGCTCCTCGGCTACGTCCTCCCGCTCTCTTCCTTCACGTCTCCATGCCCTTCTCTCTCCGCCCAAAACGCATCCAACTCGGCATGTCCTCCTCTCTGTCACGTCGGTCCACATCGCCCCGATCCAAAGGAGCCCTGGATCGCCCTCGTACAGCGTGGTCACTGTACCTTTGTTGACAAGGTTCGTCTTCTTCTCCTCCCAATATCTCTTCCTCCACTCGGAACACAGGTCCGAGAGGCCCAACGTCTCGGTGCAAGAGCCGTCGTCGTAGGCGGCCAGGACCCAGACATCACTGGCCTCCCAGACAGCCTTGTCAACATGTACAGTAAAGGTCCTCCACCCTCTTGCATCTTCCCCACATATCTTCTCAATCCCCCTCTCCCAGGCGACGCCTCCGACATCCTCACCCCTTCTACCTACATCACCTTTTCAGACTACAACGACCTCATGCTCTTGATCGACTCTTCCACCACTCGTCACGCCGGCCTGAAGACGCTCTCTCTTCTCATCACGACCCAGTATTCTGCTTGGGAATGGTACTCGTATGTCTCGCTCGATCTCTCCGTCCTTCCCCACACCCATTCCTCTATAGCCCTATATTAACGTTTATCGTCATTCTAATCCTTCCCTCTTGTCTCACCTTTGTCACTCTTCTCATTCACCGTGTCCGCATGGCACGCGCTGCCCAACGCGATCGTGCTCCAGAACACCTCGTCAAGAGTCTCCCCTGGAGGGTTTGGAATGGCACCGCTTGGGAAAAACACCAGGGTTCTGTCCCCCACCCAGATCCTTCCCTTGACATCGAGGCTGGCGACCAGGGTGCTTCAACCTCCCATGACCCGATTCCATGGTGCGAGTCCCAGCTCGAATGCGCAATATGTCTCTTCGAGTTTGTCAAGGGCGACCGTGTCCGTGAGTTGCCGTGTCACCACATCTTTCATCTCGACGAAGTCGACGCCTGGTTGATCAACCGCAAGAAATTCGTGCGTTGCCTA
Source organism: Boletellus emodensis (assembly GCA_038089935.1). Lineage (NCBI taxonomy): Eukaryota > Fungi > Basidiomycota > Agaricomycetes > Boletales > Boletaceae > Boletellus > Boletellus emodensis. The sequence goes on from JBBPLU010000013.1 coordinate 47,982, forward strand.
TGTTTCCTACACTCCTTTGGTCACCTCCACCCCAGTGCCCGGTCTGCAAGGCAGATGTCACCCAACCATGGCAGCTCTCCCCAGCGAACAAGACCACCAGTACCGCGTCGAGTGCGGCCACGGACCGGCCGTCGACGCCCATCGCCCCGTCGCCCCCTACTGAACGTACCCCGCTTCTTCATGACCCTTTGCCGAACGCATGACTCTGTGTGCTTGTATTACTGTACGATAGTCTCACTAGTGTACTCGGGGGGAGGATCGATTTTGTGCTACGTCCTTGTGCGGTCATTTATGAGTTTGAACGATTTAGGTTTCATCGGCAGCGTGTGAGTGTGCGTGCTGCGTCCGATCAAACAATAGCTGACAAGGTTCGCCACCATTTCCAAGGTACGAATGGAAATTTGACATTGGAGCGTTGGGATAAAGTTATTGTTGTCCACTCACCGCATGCCTCACCAGCTCGCCGATGGCAACCGGTGCTTCCCATCCCAACTTGTCCGTCTCTATTGTTCTGGGCGCACACGTCCCAATCTCCTCGTGAGTACACAGCCCTCAACCGATCGTCAGATCGTGCCAGCCAGCCAGCCCTGGTAGATTCTTTACTTCCCCCCAGGGGTCGCCTGAATTTCGACCGTGAGCTGCTGCGTCGGCTTCTAGCCATCCTCGGAGCGAAATGCGGGTCATCTATTCCACCTTGACCTTCTTCATCAACTTTCGGAACTAGACCGGTTTCGGATACATATAACCATTGTCCTGTTCTTGAACTTAGCACGGCGCGTGCGTGGTGATGAACCCACCAACCCAAACACCAGCCTCTTGACGCCTCTTTCCTCTTCGTCTCACCCGAGCTCGCTACCTTGTCTTGCGTCCCATCAAGTAGCGAGGACCGTGCCGGCTTTCGTCTGTTGGCTCCCATCTCAAACTCGCTGTTCCTCGATCCCATGGCACCTATTCACCAAGACCCATACTGCGCTCTTTGCGATGGTGAGTCCCACTCCAAATTGCCGTCACCATGCTCTCATTGCGCCCACCATGTCGCTCCAGGCACTCGAGACCCGTCCGCGACATGTCGACATAAGAAGCGAGCTGCCTGCCGATACCACCAGACCAGCAGCTGCAGACGTGGCTCCAGCTGTCCTTTTGTGCACGAGGACATCCCGGGTCAAACGCAAAGTCAGTGTCCCATACCGCTCCACGGTCTGTTCGATCGGGGCTGATCCAGCCTAGCCCCCGCGACATCTCATCCAAGATACCAGGGCGGGCACATATACCGTGAGTCATTGCGGACGACATGTGTGACATGCGACTCCAGATGACCTTGACCGATAGCTTACCATCCTCCCGGGCCGACCCCTGTCTATCGCCCACCAGACTCCCAAGCCTATCCAGTTTTCCTATGGCAACCATACCCCCCTGTTTCTCCTTCCTTTGATCCACGGTACGGATTTGCCCGTCAGGGAGAGACCGTCGCCGATTACCCCGACGATAAAAGCGACCCGTCCTCTGCTGAGTCATCGTCGACGGTGGCCAGCATGGACCACCGACTTCGCATGGCACACGATCCCGCTTGGATGGCGCAGGTGGAATCGAGGGACGTCCAGGACACGGCAAGTTCCTCTGGAGACGTCACGGTCGATTCGCCGCCCGGATATGCAGCTTACGGCCATCCGGTATTTCCCGGGGTCAGGGCCAAACACGCGGTGGGAGGGCGTCGTGCAACGTCGGGACAGTTTCAAGGGTCAACGGTTGCGGTCCCGTCTCCACTTTTACTGTCATGGCAAGATGGCTTTTGCAAGAAACCACTGGCGTACAAGAGTATGTCGATGATCGTTCTTTTTCCTCGACGGGGGGCGTGGTCATTTAACGTATCCTGTAGCAAAGCCGTGTAAATTCTACGCGGCGAACGGCAAGTGTACGAGCGGAGAAAAGTGCACGTTGTGAGCGTCCATTTTTTTGCTTTTCAAATAAACCGTGTCCGACGCAGACGTGGATTAGCATCCACGGCCCAGAGTCCAGCGCAAGTGCCGAGAATTCACGTCAGAAATCGGCACCTCCAAGCAACGCAAAGCTACCTCCAAAGCCACTGAACAGGTATGACGAATATCGAGCGAGGGATTTTTACCCGATAACGTGGCGTGTGATCGGAGGTGGTGTGATGATGGGAGGGCAGAGTGAGTTCCACGCGAGGCTGATCTCGAATTGCATTCTGAGTGGCATCCAGGACAGGTATGTCCCGCGTTTTCGGCGGGCCATTGCAAGCTCGGGGACGACTGCAAGTTTGCGCACGAAACAGAACTCGAAACGGACCGTGAGTGCCGGTGATGGAATTACTGGATGCGACGTGACGAGACCCGCCTTTAGAAGTCGGTTTTGTCGAGCCAAAGAGTGGGCCAGCCGACAAGGACGACAGATCGCCACGGCAAGTCAACAAGAACGCGAGGCGGGTCCGTTCAAGTTCGCAAAGGCCCAAGTCTAGCAAAGTACCCTCCCAAGAGCCTGGGGAACAACGGGTGCCTTTTCTGTCGACGACGCCGCGCCCGGAGAGAACCGACGGAGTTGTCGAGGGTACACAAGCGGGGAGAAAGAAGAATGATCAAGAGGCTCGAGATGCACCCAAACCGCTTGTCCGCAGGCGCACGCGGTCAATGTCAATGGTCCACACCCCACCGTCATCTCTGGACTTGGCGCAATCCAACGTGAGCAACTCCTGCGTGCGCTTGTTCATGGGTGGTGCTCACCGGGTCACAGCACGCTGCAGAACTTTAGAGTATATATTACATGTCTGCGAGGTAATTCTTTTTTTTCCCGCAACTCTATCCTGGTTACACTAGAACCGCATGTAGCATTTCGACTTTTGCATGTCATCCAAGTTGTTTTTCCGCCCGTCCTCGGTGTGGCTGAGGCTGCTATTATAACTGAGGTCCACGCACGATCGCACATCAGGACCACCACGCTTTGTGCTGTGTGCCACCCCGAATCCACGCATTGACTGGATCCCGAGTACAAAAGGCATGCCCGCCCACCGTCTGATGCTCTCCCCAAATTTCTGCGCCCACGAAATGAACGACTGCCCATTTGCGTCTGTCGACGGCACGTGTTGGCGTCCCGCCGCTGCAACGTTGCAGACGCATGACGGACATGCACCCGACGGTGCCGGCGAATGCCTCGTCCTCCTCGTCGCACTGCGGCACCTCTGCAGGTGAGCCACGCCAACGCACGCCGCATGTGCAGACACCGCTGACCGTCGGTGAACGCGTCCGCACGCGCAGGTTCGCGCAGCTGCCCACGATCACCCCCGAATGCTTGCACGCGAGCCTCGGCCCGGGCTCGTCCAACACGAGCACGTGCGACTCCGAGTGGCCCCCTGCAGACCCCGACGGACCACTGGACCTTCAACTTGCCTTTACCGGCCGCGAGCGCCGTCCAGCCGCGTGCGCATGGCTGCTGTCGACAGACACGATGGAGAGCGACGAGCCCGCGACGATCCCGGCGTGCGCGACCACGTGGGCTGCTGGCCCGAGGGTGGCGGTGCACGACTGCGCGGCGTGGGCGTGGGCGTCTGAAACGGTGGTGACGCGACGACCCGCCTCCGTGAACGCGAGGGACACCCTCCCTGGCCCCGACGCGTCGCCAGGTCGTTGGACACTGCCCGCGGTGCCAGACCCGCACGAGGCACACGGCGTCGGCGCCATCATCAAGGCGTTGGTCCAGCAAAACGCAGGCGCGTCATTCATTCTGAGGGCGGTCGTCTGCATGGTGGCATTGGCGTGCTTTGCACACTCGGCCCTCGTGCTCGGAGGAGCGTCCGTCGTGTAACTATAAGTGTTATTAAGTTCGATCCCCCGCAAGAACGCGAGGGCCGAGCAGTACAAGTAGGACATGAAGTAACTTGGCCGTCCGGGACCGTGTCTACATGCAGAGATGCAATATCTTGCATCGTGCATCTTCACTCCGCATCTGCAGCCGCAAGTCCGTGTAGCCAGCTACCCAGGCTTGCACGTGGTATATAACAACTCAACCAGTCCTTGGCCATGCGCAATGCGGGAGGCTAGCGCCGTGCGAACGCGCCTCCGTTGTCTTCAAGCGAGGAGCGCATCGGCTTCATTACAAGAGACGCAGTGCTCCCCGAATCCGGCAGCTGTGCATACGGCCCAACTGTGCCCTGTGCACCACTCTCCTGTTTGGTCGTCTTCTTGGCCAGGCGCTTACGTCTGCAGCAGCAGCGCCAGACACAGAAACCAACGAGGGCGAGAACGACGATGAGACATCCAGAAAGGATGTAGGGCCAGCGACTGAGCACTTTCTCCTCGTACTGCGCCTTCTTTTCTCCCTCGCTTTCGGGCGAGTGTTGCTGCTCCGACGCGGGCAAGAGGGCATACTGAGAAGAATTGATGAGATCTTGGCCGTTCAGTCGGACTTGAATGAAATCATTGACTGCAGCGGTCTCGTTGGTGAGCGAAAGCAGCTGGACATAGGGCTTGTTCGAACTGGAACCACCCTTGACCAGGTTACCAAAGTTGATGAGCGTGTATGTGTTTCGGACTAGAAGACGACGGTGAGAGAGGTGGAAACGAGACGGCCGAAACGATCGTACGAAATCCCATGCCAAGAATCAGGTCGTATTCGCCGAGCAAACTGAAAGCCGAGCTGATGGGTTGGAACTGACGACAGATGAGGCGCGAACGGCGCGCTACTCGATGGAAACGACTCACCGTCCCGAGACAGGCAGGGCCCCCGTTCGCAAAGGTTACATCGAAATCAGAGGAAGAAACGTCGAGCGGATGAACTGGATAGGATACACCACCAAAGTTGAGCGTGAGGTTGATCAGCTGACCGCACGGGACTAGCCACGCCTGTTCAGACGGTGACCACTCTACACCCTGCACCCGTCCATAGATGGCATCAGAGACAGAGCGAGGCACCTGGGGTAGAGTGAATCCCGAGTCCAAGACGGCAACCAGTTGGCCGCTAGGGGCTTTGGGTACGATGGAAGAATATTGGATCGGCTGTCCGTCGGGGCCGACGATGCCATTGTTCTTGTCAGTCAGTATCTGCCAATGCTGGTCCTTGTCGGCGAGCCTGTACACCTTTTCTACGGGAAGCTGGGGCTGATTCGTGACGTCTTCAAAACCTGGTACGAGGGAGGATATCGTGAACTGGCCACTAATGTTGCTGCCAGGGTCGCTCTGACGGCTGAGCATCAAGGTAATGTAGTTGTCGGCAGAAGCGTTTTGCTGGAATATTCGGTTCAAGGCGCTGTTTCCGGAATCACCGCTGAGCTTGTCGTAGATCGAGGAGCCAGAGTTTGGGCCGAGGCCAATCAAGCCATCATAGCCTTCGGCATGGATGTTGGTAGAGAACGAGGATGTGTTCTGGACGAGGACTATGCCGGGGGAGTGAGCATGGACAGGAAAGGGATGGGGAAGCACTGACGAAACGCCTGGTCCTGGACGGTGTAATTGTCGAATTGAAATGGAGCAGTGTAGATGTCGCCTTTGGAGACGGGGATGAGGACGGGCGGGAGGAGAAGTAGAGGACGTACCGGCGGCAGTACCGACGGCGTAAGAGAGAGTGAGGGACTTGCCAGTGTCCTGGGCACCAGGCACGGCACCGGTGACCCACAGGTCGGAGCTGTGGAGGGATGAGGACGGGGAGAAGAGGGAGAAAGAGAGCACACCTTCCGGTGTCGAGCATGACGGAAATCTGGCGACCGCCGAGGGTGATGTTGGCGTAGTAGAACGCATTCTGCGTGTTCGCGACGGGGACCACGCCGTTGGAGGAGGACTGGCGAGGAACGACGAAGGGAAGGGAGGCAGCGAGAACGGACGGAAGGAGCGACAGTAAAAACGAGCGCATCGACAAGAACGAGTCTGAGTTGGGAGCGGCTCGCTTCGTCCCGCTCATGTTCCTCCTCTCTGGCCTCCTCGTCTTGGCCGTCCCCGCCTCGCCCCTCCGCCTCGAGGGCCGTCTGGCTCCACACCGGAGGGCCACGCTCTCTGGCGCGCTGACCGACACGAACAACCTCGCCTACTCGACCAACCTCACCCTCAATGGCACGTCGATCGCCGTCACCGTCGACACCGGCAGGTGCGCACCCCGCCATCGCATCTGGTCGCCTCTTGACCCGTTTCTGGCCAACTAGCTCCGACCTCTGGGTCTCCTCCTCCATCCCCGGCGCCGTCTTCGAGAACTATCAGGCATCCGTATCCTATGCATCTGGCTCCGCTTCAGGTAATCGCCCCATCCTTCTCAGTTCCCAGCGATCCATTCAGCCTCGTGTGCCAGGCAATGTCATGTCTGCTACCCTCGAATTCGACGGATTTTCCGTCTCGGACCAGTTCTTCAGTATGTCCACTCCACCCTCGTGTGCCTCGTCTCCGTTCATCCTGTCGCAGTCGAGGCACCACAAGCGAGCGTATCCGGCGCAGCTGGTTTGATTGGCCTCGGTCCCAGCTCCGGTTCCGTCATTCGACAGTCGGGAGCCTCATCCGCCGCCAACCCGCCCCTCGATCGCATATTTTCCTCCAACTCTTCCCTATCCCCCTTCATCACAATTCTTCTCCAGCGCTCGGATGATCCAGACGATCCCTATCCCGGGGACATCACCGTCGGTCGGGCTCTCTCAGATTACCAAGATATCCTCAGTCAGCCCCGGCTCCCCGTCACCGTCGCTGCACTCCCAGGTGGCCAGCACTGGCAGACCTTGCTTGACGTCGATGGCATCGTCGGGCCTAATGGCAAACAAATCCAGATCAAAACCCAAGTCACAGGCGCACAGACACAAAATGCAACAGTCATCTTTGATTCTGGCTTCTCTCTCCCTCAGGTTTCTCCGTGAGTACCCTCGCCTATACCGTGTGACGAGCTCTCATGCACCACAGCTCTGTCGCCAGCGCACTGTACTCCGGTATCCCCGGTGCTGTTCTCGCCAACATATCGAATGTTGGCGAGATCTGGGTCCTTCCGTGCACTCAACCCGTCAACTTCACATTCCTTTTTGGAGGTGTACAGTTTCCCATTCACCCTCTCGACTCCAACTTTGATGGATTTGACTTGACGATAGGCGGAAAAGCCCTCTGTGTTGGCTCGGTGAGCCCCCTTCCTGTGTCCTTGCCGACCCTTTGCCGATTCCCCATCAGTTTCAGCCATACTCGTTCGACATTGAGGAAGATGGTGAAGTTTTGTTTGACATGATTTTGGGAATGGCATTTCGTGCGTGCTGGCTTACTTTGTCGCCAGCCCTGAATCTCACGGGCCGTTGACGTCCCATCAGTGCGCAACGCTTACTTGCTGATCAACTTTGGCAACTTGCTCAACGCGGCCACCCCGTCCACAGACACCGCCTTCATCCAGCTCCTTCCGATGACAAATGCGACACAAGCTGCACAGGATTTCGCGAGCGTCCGCACGGGCACCGGGGATGCTACAGCAGACGAGATCGAGGAAGCCTTTGGCTCAGGTGGCTCCTCTCACTCCAGCTCCAAGTTGACGCCGTTGGCGATCGGCTTGATCGCCGCTGGTGGCGTTGCCCTCATTCTGCTCATCACCTGCATCGCTTGCTGCTGTCGCCGCCGCCGCAAGAATGGATCAGCACCTGGCGCTGTCTGGCCTGTGAACCAACCAGGCTACCGCCCAATCTACGACCCATCACCCCAGGCCGCGTATGAAATGCACATGCCATCTGGCGCCCCTCCTCGCTATACCCCTGCGAACGTGCCTGAATACCGGACGGCGTGGGACGCACGCCACTAGGACGACCGGCCGGATATCTATCCACCATGATCTTGTTTCGGATTTTACTTTATTTATTGCACCTCATCTGGCTAATCACTGTTTCTCTCTGGACGACTGTTGCTGTAGGAAGTAGATACTTGTTCACTAACTCGTACTCGTTGACTCGAGATTATATTCAGTACATATTGTCATACACGCGACTAAAACCACCTCGCTTCCTTGCGTCCTACGCCGACTGGATTCCCAATGCCTTCAGGAACTGGGGGACTTCCTGGCCCTGCCTAATCCTGACGACGGACACCGACGGCGTGATCTGAGATCCCTCTTTCGCCCTCTTTTCCCTGAGGTACACCTCCCCGTTCACCAGTGAAAAACGTGCCTTGGCGTCGGCGACGTCCTTGCCGACCCACACGTACACCCCCGGATAGTGTGCGTTCCCGTAGTCGTCGACGAGGTAGATGGCATTCGCGTCCAGCTCGCCGACCGCGGCGGGGATCTCGGCCAGCGCGTATTTCAGGCTGGGCACGGTCTTGTCGAGGCGGTACAGCTTGGCAGGGGGACCCACGGTGTGGTCGTACACGCGCGAGTGTATGGGCGTCACCGCTTTGAGTCCGATCAGCTTCTTGAACTCGCTGTCGCCCGGCGCGCCTTCGTCTGTAGTATAGATAGGAAGGGAGAGAGAGCGTCGGCAACGGATCCCCGTCGAAGAAAAAAAAAAAAAAAGACAACTCGACGGACCAAACTGAGCGAGATTGTCGTAAAAGCCGGTCCTCGAGTAGCCAATGTGCATCGCCATCTCCCCGACCCAGAAGCGTTCCCAGGCGCCGCTCGCCTTGGTGGAGTACAACGCGAGCTTGGTGCTCGAGTCGTACACGTACACGCCCCCCTGTTCGATCTCGAGATGCTCGTCAAACGGGAGCTCGTACGAGATGATCTGCTTTCGCTTCGGATCGACGTGATAGAACTCGGCGTGAACCTTGCCCGTCGTCGTCCACATCCTGTATATCTTCTTTACGCCCGGAGCGAGGGGGAGGGAAGGATGGTGCCACTGCGTGGACCTGCCTCCTCTAAAGACCATGAAATTGGGAAAGAGCGCGAGGAAGCGTTCGGACTCGTGGCTTTGCGCTTCGCGGTACTGGACCGCCTGCTTCCCGAGGTCTGGGGGGTCGCAAGTCGCATCAACGCCAACTCGATCCGGTCTGCTTCGCGCACGCCCCGTACAAACAGAACTCACGTTGGTCGAGCTCAACGCTCCGATATGCAGCCGTCGCAGTGTCCTCCTCCGTCGCTTTTTGGCCGATCCAATAGTAGATGTCATAGAAGAACGGCGCTTTGAAGGCGTCTGTCTTCTTGTACGTCTGATCGATGTGGGTCGTCACGTCAGGGAACAAAGAGCAAGACTCCCACATGCACTACGAGATACGCGTCTTCGTCGTAGAAATATCCGTACAGATCGTACGGTCTGAAGACCTTGGGGCCTTGAGGCGGGAAGTCGATCAGTTTGAACTGTTCGATTCGCCACATCTTCACGCCCTTCTTTTTGACGACGGCGTCCCACGAAGGATCTGGTTCGCCACCCTGGGCTCTGAGCTTGGCTTCCAACTGAGGAGCGGTCAGACGTCAGATTGCAGTGGCCAACGGTCGCCAGCGCCATCGCTACCTCTGGCCGGCCCAGAACGGCGATGTTCGATTCTTTGATCTCGACCTTGGTCTGTCTTGTCAAGAGGGCAGACATGGTTGGGTGGGGAATCAGGTGAGGGGATGGGGATGATGGGTGGAGGCGAGGCTTATCGTCGGATAGCAACACGTGTGCCCATCGCACGGGCGGCAAGCGGGCGCCTCGGAAGTGGTGCTGCGAAAACAAAAAACAAAAAAAGAAGAGGGGGAATGAGGACGGCGAGACATGAGTGGAAGCAAAACGAGTCAAACGTCAGGCGTCAGCGTCCAATCCATTGACTGAACACCATGTACGACACAGCGATCTACAACGCCGGCGACCGCACGGAGACCACCTCCTCGGTGGATCATGATGCGGTCGGAGAGTCCATCATATTAACCACGAGGTGATCATCCTCAGCATCAGAACTCTCGTTACCCCCCCAGTGTCGCAGTGTGAATACGTCCCCTCTACCCTCTTCCCTCAGGATGCTGTGGGCGTTTCCTTGTGAGGAACTCCCCACGATGATCGGCCGAGATGACTTACTGATCAAACAAGGATATCGCTTCCTCCTCGTCGTTTGCCTCGTCGATTTCCTCGTGCAGGGTTGGGTGTGGACCCCACAACAGCGTCCTTAGGAAGTGGGCCGCGTCCTGGAGGTCGTGCTCTCCTACCCTCCTTGTCTCAGACGGTGTTTCCAAAAGGTGAGAGGCTATCGGCGAAGCGGGCGTCGGGCTGTGCAAAAACACGTGGCGTTCGATGCCGGACGTGACGATGTGGAAGAGGGTCGGATGAATTGCGACAGCATTCACGATGGACCTATGCCCTACGAACCCGGTCAGGCATGCGTTCTGGACTCGTTTCGATCATGAAACGAACCGTTTAATCGACAGAACGGGGTGTCGATTTGGAGCGGAATGTACCGTGTTGCCCATTGACTTTCGGAGTAAGCTGGTGTTCGCGACGAATACAGTGATATTACGCTTGGCTGTGGATCAACTCACCACAAACACCGGTCCATTCATGTGACATCCATTCATCCGCACTAATTGCCTGTCTGAGACCCAAAAGCGTGCAGAGTTCTGGTATTTTCCAGACGTAGCCCCTAAAGTCATCAGACCCTGCCCCATAGAGAAAGTCTTTGTTCATGCCAGGCCCACCGAATGCCCCCGACTGTGTACGTCAGAGCAATAGGGTAAACCGGGGTCCCGGAACTCACTTTCATGGTACATGAATTGGAGTACGTACATTGTCCGAAATCAACGGGCGACCCGTCGGGGTTGTTCTTGCCAGTCAGCACAGCAAGAGGGTGGGGGTCCGAAACGGCATACAGGGTCGGGAACCAGTGCTATCCCGGCGCTCGGAACAGTGATGTTTCTCCAAGACGAGGGCTCACCAGCATGGTCACGGCCAGCTTGCTTCCTAGAGAAGGGGGTCACCGATGCACCAGTCCACGGCGGAACAGGTGCTGACCGTCACGATCAAAAGCGATGCTGCTACTTTCGGGATTGCTCAGATAACTCAAAGACCGTTTCGACAGTTTGGTGTTGTACTTTTCGAAGATGATGAGTCCGTTGCGCCGCGGCAATAGAAGGTCTCTGGAACGCTCACGGTTTGCACGATCCCGTTGTTGGACCTCCTAGATAACGGGCCGAACGCCATCCGGGTGTCACGAAGACAGACCTGCCCATGCGAGTCGCTGGTCGCAAAGATGTGCTCCATGATGGGATGCGTTTGCACGCCCGTGAACTCTGTTGCATACTGCAGTGTGCCCTGTGCAGAGGACAGCCTACTGTCGACACGTGCATCGTGGAGAATGATCTTCCCGTCTTCACTGGGACCATGGGAACGATCGAAGAATCAGGGAAATGCAAATTCATGAAGTCAAACGTCATCATGGGGACCTACCTCGCGCTGAGGAACACTTCATCTTGATGGGGGTGTGCACTCACGCTCCGCACGCTGTCCTATATGGCGTCATGACTGGGTTATCATGGCTCATAGGGAGGAGCGTAGATAAGGCCCCACTTACATCATGACGTCGATAAACGGTCTCAGCGGAACGCGTTTCTGGACCGGGGCTGGCCACGAGTCTTGACACGTCAAACCTTAGTATGAGATTGTCTGCGCCGCCGCTAGGGACGTTGGAAGCCTGTTCCTAGGGGTGAAGCTGAAACACGCACGGACCTTATAAGATATTGATTGCTCGCAGAGAAGTCGAGCGTCAGCACATTGCCCTGCGAGCCGTTATCGCCCCCAATGAGCAGTGCAGTTATCTCCGAGGAATCGAATACCGACGGTGGGGCCTGCGTAGGTCTGGCATGGACGTCGCACATCGTCTTGATAAAAGTCCCAGAGTTGGACGCGGAAATCTTGGCAAGGGAAAAAAAAAACACGGGTGAGCGCGGTCGGTCGGTGGCGACAAGCATCCAGGGACGTGCCGTCTCCGGCGCTGGCCAGCCATCTCCCGCCATGCCGCGAGAAGCAGAGGCTGTTCACGCAGGACTTGTGTGCCGTCAATTTCCTGCAGCACGTTGGCCACGATCCAAACGCGAGGGTGTATTGACAGGCCTACCTGGAGAACGGAAAGCCATTGGCACACGTTCTCAGCAACATGTCCCTTCTCATGCGCTCGATGCTATTCGAGGTTAGATTGTCCACGCGGACTGGACGCGAGCGACGGGGGTGCATCTGAGCCGTGTCTGATCGCTCCATTCATACATCGGAGTTGTCCCACGTTCCCTTTCTCTGACCCTGCACGGACGTTGCGCACGTTGGCAGAGAGCATTCGTACAAGCCTCGGCTGCAGACGAATCGAGGCCGATGCCTAGATACACAGAATATTAGGACTACATAAAATACGTCCTCAAGATGCCTGATCCCTATATACGTGACGCATCTATGCAAAAGAAATACGCCTCTTGTCTAACACTGAATTCTATGTGGGGGTAGGTTGAAAATCGCGGTATGTAGAATAGACAAAGGAATGAATGGTGGGTAACAGTAGGGAATAGACAATAGGATATAAGGGTTCGAAGCAGGACGACAGAAACATAAATTCAGTCTGGACAGATACATGAGTCGGTCGTCATCGAGCGGCACGCGTCGCGGCTTCGAATTCCCGGAAACCTGGAAGTTCGACCTTGCATGCGCTGGCATTCTTCTCTCGTTGGCTCTCGTCATCCGAACCGTTCATGTCCTTGCCATGGCACGACGGGTCCTTTGGAGAGGCCGCGTTGAGCTTCAGGGGTGGCAACGTGATGGGCGGGGAACCCGAACGAGAAACGGGAACCGAAGCCGAAGAAAACGTGTTTGCGTTCAGAATCCCGCTTGGAGAACCGCTTAGTTTCGCAGCCTTGGCGGATGGCCAGGACGTATTGCGAGGAGGCCCTGACGGATTGATGGGGGTCATGCCGAACGCGAGGCGAACCGAGTGAGCAAGATGGTGGCCATTCGATGGGGCCGTCCCATTGTTGTTGCTCACACCGGAAGGGGGTGAGGCGGGCCGTGAACTCGATGGACTTTGTGTCATCGGTATAGCCTCAAACGTCGGGCGCGCCGGGTATCCAACCCCTTGTAGGGGGTATGTAAAGCTTCCAGGGCTGCTCCCACTGCTGCTGCTAGGCCCGCTGGAGAGCTGCGGGGTGGGTAGAGAGTAGGCGCTTCGGTCGGCTTGTGCCGCCAGCGACAAGTGGCCTGAGTACGTGGGCAACGTCGCCATCTGTGAGATCTCGCCCGAGCTCCTCTTGCGCGACGTGGGACCAAACGCGCCCTTTGAACCCGGCGGACTTCCAACGATGCTGGAGCCTCTGGAGCGTTGGCGGAAACAATGTCCCTCTACCGGGCTAGCGGGCACGTCGTTTTGAGTGTGCCCGTAAGCGGGTGGAAGCAATATTGGCGACGGCGCTCGCGAGGGACCGGTCGAATGAAGATTGAGCGTGCGAAGCGGCCCGAGGAACGGGCTTGCGGAAGGTGTGAACGTGAACTCGGGTTTGGCAGCTGACATGCCTTGGGGTGAAACCTCGGCGGCAACGCCCGAGGTTGGGTAGGATGCACGCGGACGGATGAACGAGGGGTGCGATGGGTGCTGTACAGTGGTATGATGGGATGGGATCGAATCCGAGTCTGAGCTGAGAGGAGAGGGTGAGTCTTCGTGGGTCGCGACATGGTGGTATGCAGGGGGCCGAGATGGGTGCGGTGGATGCGTGCTGGGGTTGAGGGCTGGTATTCGACCGTTTGCTGCGTCAGGGAAAGAGGTGGAACGCGACGCGTCGGACATGGGACGGATATCTTGCATCATCGGCGTCATTTGCCAGGTAGGTCCGCTCATTCTCCTCTTGGCCGAATTGAGCTTGTCCAAAGCCCTGCCCGGGTCTTCTTGCACTGGCCAGCCAGCATCGGGGAGTGGACCCTTGAGGGATGCGTTGGAGTGGAATGGCGTCAAGACAGGGCTCGTGGTGGCACTCTTACTGGAGCGCCCGCGGAAGTAGATGACCTCTGCGTTGCGGGCCTCGTATTCGGCACGGCGGAGCGCTTCTGCGTGGCGCGCTTCAAATGCGGCCCGTCTCAGGGCTTCCTCGCGCTCGAGGGCGTAAAGTTCATCCATGGCTACGCTAGACAATGCAGAAAACGGGGAAGGATTTGCAGGTGGGAGTTGTGTGTGTGATCGCCGAGGATGGTGCGAGGGCTCATATGAGCTGAGCGAGGTAGGTCGGGCGTAGGATTCACCCTGTTGGATGAAAGCGATTATGTAAGTTGCGGGGAGCCGGGTTGGGGTCGGTAAGAAGAACGGGGTTCGTACCTCGTCATCGCTGTTCGCACGGCTTCTGGCCTTCTTCTTGACTCTGATGGTTGAGGGTTCTTGGACGCAAGCGTCGGGGCGGGCAAAGGGATGCAGGGTGATGGCAGGTTCGAGGTCGTCGGGGATGCTGTTTTCGGACTTGGGCTTTGGTTTGCCTTTCGCGGCATGGGAGGAGACGCCGGTGGAGTTGTGGTCGTTGTTATGTATTCGGGAGTGTCGTGTGAGTTCGTCTGAGCGGGAGAAACGCTTCTCGCAGGAAGGATAGGCGCAGACGAACGGCTTTTCGCCTGTATGCGTGCGGATGTGACGGGTCTGGGGGAAGGGAAAAAAAAAGAGGTGATCGGAGATCAGAGGAAGGAGGGAGATGAAGCGGGACGAACCTGGTGCTCGAGCCTGCTAAAGGCACGACCGCAGAGGGGGTAGGGACACTTGTAGGGGCGTGGGGTCGCTTTATCCTGGGTGGGGGCTGGAAGTGGGGGTGCGGAGTCCATAGGGAAGAGGACGGGGCAAGGAGAAAAAGGGATTGAGGGGGGCTGGGGGGAAATATAAGTACACATGGGGGGCCCTGAGGAAGGGGGGGGGGGAGGACACACGGTGATGTAAGAGAGGAGGCGAGATGCGATATATGTTCTAGAGGCGTGTGGCTGATTTATCCCAGGGGGGGAGGGAGGACTTGGCCGGTTGCGGCAAGAGAAACGAAGAGGAAGGCGAGATGTGTGTGATATTACGGCGTGGGTGCAAGAACGAGATAGGGATCAATAGACGTCAAGGGAGGCGTGCAGAGTTGTGCAGAAGCAAGGAGACAGAGTCCGGGGTAAGACCGGGCCCAGTTTAATTGAGGAGCAGCTCGGGACGACGGGGGGAAACAAAAGGGGAGCAAGGGGACACGTTGCGGTGGAGTGACAGAAATGTCGTAAAAGGGATGGCGAAGCTGTGCGCAGCTGCGACGACCCCTCGGGGACCTCCAAAGCGTGGATGAGGCGGGGCTGGAGATAGGAACGTGGGGAAAAAGACGAGTCGGGTGCACTGCAATGACGGGCGTCTGCAAGGCACGTCCTGCGCGGGCCTGTGCAGCACTGCGGTGGGGGTGGCGGCGGCGGCGGGGGGGGGGGGGGGGCCAGGCGCTGCGGGGGGCGCGCGGGGGGGGGGGGGGGGGGGGGGGGGGGGGGGGGGGGGGCCAGACGCTGCTGGGGACGACGATGGCGGGAGCGGGAGGGAGGATGGGCGAGCGTGTGTGCTGCATTCTATGCGGCTCCGCGCCCGTATCGGTCCGAGAATGGGAATTGCCGAGACAACAAGGGCAAACAAATATGGTACCCCACATCTGCGGCCATCGAGATTACCCCGGTCGAGACAGCGGGCAGGGCGACGCACGTTGTACTGTGCTGCCCAGGCGTGCGCGTACCGGCGGGGGTGATCGCGCCATCTGATACGGTTGATAGGACGGTCGCGGGAATGGCTGCGTTTCACGGCGCTGGGGTGCTCGTCCGCCGCAGCTGGCGGAGATGCGGCCGAACGGTTGTCCCGCGCACGACGGGGCCCGGCGAGTCCCGGGGGGGGGCGGGCGGACGTTCGCGGGATGGGCAGCACCCCGCAGGCACGGCCCCGTGCAGCGTGTGTGGAAGAGAATTCCGTCCGTTCCGCCCCCTCGTTATGGAGCACGGCCGCCCGTCGTTGCCACACGTGGCCGGCGCTCTCTTCCGTCACCGTTCTCTTCCCAGCTTATCTCGACTCCATGCCGGGAAATGGAGACCGGTTGGAGCTCGGAAATGAATCATGCACACCTTACGTACCCTCGCGAGTCGAGATCATCCTTGGCGCAAGACACATACGACACATCCACCCCTCACCGCCGCCTCGTCCGCGTCGTCTGGAACTTGGACGTCTCCCTCCGCAACCGTCTGCAGCCATCGCGTTCAGCAAACAGCGCTCCTCCCAACCACGGGTCACCCACCGGCTGGCCCTCTCCTTCTCAATCTCCCTCCGCTCCACCTCCTCCGCGCTCAGCACCTCGAACCGCGTCCTGAATTCCTCGGCCTCCGACCATTCCCTCCACACGCTCTTGAGCGTCTTCGGTCCCCTCCCGTCCTTTGGCGTCCGTCCCCACCCCCCAAGACCGAGACCCGTCTTGTCTTTCATCACCATCCCACCCCCCACCGACACCGCAGGCCCTTCGGTCGTAGCCGACGTCGGTTCCCGCTCCCCCGCAACCACACCCCATTCAATCGCGTCCTTTTTATGTTTCATCAGCTCCTCGTGCACCGCATGTGCAATGAGTGGCACCGCTTCTCCAGATAACCCAAGCTCGGCACAAAGTTGCTGAGAAAACGCTTCTGGCGTTAGCGGCGACAGAAGATCCCACTCGATATGGTCCAGGAGGTGGTAGGTAGCTATCTGTACGTCAATCTATGCCCATGGCGCTTAGTCAGTCATCTTGACACCCCGTGCACGTTCATGCACCGTCAATCCCTGCACGCAGAGGACAACGCGTGGCATGACCACTCACGCTCAGTATGACCCTGCACTCCGGTATCTCTTCCACTTCCTCGTCCCGGTCCCTCGGCCTGTGCGTGTAATCGTCCACACCCAAGTCCAACGAAGCAACGCCTTCGTGCTCTTCAAGCTGGGCCCTAATTTGATTGGCGACGGTCTCGGCCCAAGGAACGATCGGCAGATCAAGGTCCATGCAAAATATATTTGCAAACGTTTCAGGCTTGATCAGTGTTTCGTAGAGGTTCCACACGAAACAGTCTCGAATCCGATGCGTCTCGGTCTCGAACTCCACACGGATTGGAACAAGGGATGTCCGTTTCAGAGCATAGGTTTCGACAGCGTCTGTGGATCTGTGCACTCCATATTATCCAACGTGCCACAGAATGGACATTCCGTCCTCATCATGTCCATCACAGAGAACATCACTCACGGATAGTCGTGTGCGGTCGGCCCAACGGGCTTGGCCTTGATAAATCGGGACGGGGGAATCAGACCCAAATAGCTCTGCTCCAGCTCCGCCTTGTGCTGCTGCTGTGACTGCAGCTGCAGTGGTTGGAGCTGGGGCGTCGACAGTCCGCTCCCAGAATGGAAGACGGACATGCCACTCCCCATGCGCGATCGGGACTGCCGCAGAGCAGTCCGAGTGCCGCCACTCGCCACAAAATCCGAGTCGTCCGAGTCGATGGCGCCAGCATCGGGGAACTCGTCCCCTGATCCTGGCTCGGCGTAGTTGACCATCCCACCGCGACGGTTGGACGTGCGTGCGGTGGAAGAGGGGGCGTTCAGGATGGGCTGCATGAGGAGCGATGCGCCCGTGCGGAGACGCGACGGGTACGTCGAATGGAGCGCTTGCGTGGTCACCGGGAGGGGGTGTGGGGGCGGATTCGGCGGTGGCGGTGGCGGGGCGGGCACCGCTGGAACCGACGACGGGGGGGGCGGCTGGTATGCCGCGGGCACATACGCTGTCGGAGTGGGCGTCGCGGGCGTGGCCTTGGCGGCACGGGGGCGGGAACGGGTCCCGGTCCTGGGCGTCGTCGTGGTTGTCGACCATGTGTGGACGTTCTTGAGGTAGGCTGAGGGCAAGGTCAGGACTGGCAGGACGGACGGGGGAGATAGACTGGCCCTTGGACGGCGCCGTCTGCGCACCTGCCGCGGCGAACGGCTGGAACTGGCTCGTCGCGGCGTTGGACAGCTGGGTGATTGTCTGTCTGAGCTGGGCGTCGGTGAGGCTGGTCATGTTGGTCGTCGGGTACGACGTCGACGCCGGCGTCGCTGTGTCGGCCATCGTCAGTGGAGCGAAAAGACGCGTGTTACATAATCTCGCCAGCCCGCAGGTTGTCCCTTTGCGATGCTGTCCACAGCGCGGTCGATGCTGCCTCTCGCGCGATGGTGCTTGCGACACCAGTCCACGTCCGCGCGGCCAAACGAGCAGTTGATCCAAATGTTGGCGCAATGTGGGGTCTCTGCCCTCAACCCGGCAAGCATGCTCACGAGCGTTTCAGGCATGGAGGAGGAGAAAGCTTCCGCGTCCTCGAATTCCTACAAGGTGCGGGCATACTCGAAAGCGATCAGCGCCATTGGTCTGCTGCCCGAGCAAGTTCGGTCCGTCGACCAAGTCAGGCATGCAAGTGCACCCTTTGCTGCCAGTGTGCTCTAGTCTCATGCGTTCCTCTAGCTTGACGGGATCGGTCTGCGCATTGCCAAGCGCATAGACAACTATCTCTCTAGCACGCCCCATGTCCGTGGGTGATTCCTCCCTGGTCTCATGGCACGATTTTATGCTCCCCATACTGCTATAGGAACCACCTACGCCGACCAAAACAGTGACAGACGCGTCTCTGCGGGAACGCACGGCAACCAAGGCCGGCAAAACGGTCGACGAACTGCGCCGAGCACAGGTCGTGTCCTCGCTGACAACCATCGATGGTATAGGGTACGCAGACTCGTTGTCCACCGACCTCGTCTCTCATTGCAAGCACAGGAAAGCGAAGGCGAACGCGCTCTACGACGCGGGCTGCCGATCCCTCCCAGATCTTAGAGAACCTAAATTCTTTCAGATGCTGACTCGTCCTCAGCAGGGCAATGTAGAGTACATGGTCGGTCTCGATCGCACCACTCTCGAACAAGCGTCCGCCGTCCGTGTACGTATCTTGTAGTGCCTGTTTCCCCCTGCTGGCTAACCTGGGCGGTGAACTAGGACTTTGTGACGCAGAACGTGTCATCCAAGTTTACCGTCCTGCTGGGTGGTGACTTGTGAGCTTGGCATCCCTGCGCTGGGAGGACGGGTTCTAACGTCGCTTTCAGCCGCCGTGGTGCCACCAGTGCCCAACGCACCAGCCTCGTTGTCCTTCACCCCCAGACTACGGGCGTGTATCCGCCCCAAGGTTCTCCAAGTGTGGATTCGACCATCAAGGTCAAGGGCAAAACGCACATCATTCCCGCACCCTTTGCAAGTCACGCTGAGACCAAGGTCACGTCCAAAGGTGCTCCGGACGCGACCCCGTTTTCGATAGAGATTGTCTCGCCTCTCGAGAGCCGGGGACTTGTTGCGACCACTGTCGCTGCCGGTCCGCAAAAGTGGGACGGGATCATCCGGGTCCCGGCGCGTGCCGAGGGCGAGGCGGGAGGGAACGGGTGGGAGACGAGAGCAAAGCGGATCCAGGCTGTGCGAAAGCGCGAAGGCCAGTTTGTGTGCGCGGAGATCTAGTGAGTCTGGTTGCTCTGTACGTGGTCAGCAGCTTGATCGCGAGGACAGTTTTGTGCCGCGCCAGTGTGCGGGTGCGGCCCTGATCGCGCTGACGGGGGATCTTCAGTTCAACCTTGCCATACGAAGGGCTGCGTCCCGGCTCGGTCTTCGCCTGAATGAATATGGGGTGTGGCGATGGCGAGGCGCGAGCGAGACGGAGGGACAGTGGGAGCTGGTCGCGGGCGAGCGGGAAGAGGACGTCTTTGAGGCGGTCGGGATGGAGTGGGTGGCCCCAGAGAGGCGCAACTTTGCGAACCTGGGCCCACGCAAGCGGGGACGCAAGCCCAAGGAGATGTGATTGCACTCTATCTACACGTGTCTAGTACCAAATGCTCCTCGTTCTGTGGGCGGGGAGCATCTGCACGCTCTCGATGCCCTCCACGGCGTCTGTGCCGTCTTCGATGTTTTTTGCGAGGTCCCAGAGATAAAAGTCGATCAGCACGCTGGTGACGTCGTGGCTGTCGAGGGCGCGTATTGCGTCCCTCAGACGCTCGACGCTGACGATGCTGGCTGCGCGGAGGCTGATCTCCTCGCGCGAGCCGGGCCGGAGGATCTCGCGGCGGGCGAGCGCGTCGTGCAGCGGGGGCGGGTAGACAAGGATGCCGAGGTGGTGGAGGATCTGCGGCACGCGGTAGTCAGCGAACATGGTCAGTGCCGCGATGCCGTGCGGCACGAGCGGGTGCGGGGACGCGTCTGCGGGGAAGAACGCCGCCCACGTCTCCGCCACGAGAATCTGTGCGCGCTTCCAGAAACAGACTGTGCCGGTGAGCGGCACTTGAGGGAACAAAGACAGGCGTGGGAACGTACCCCGACGTCCGCCGAACGCGCGCTCGTCCCGAAACGCCGGGAACGCGTCGACAACAGCCCGGACGAGCTCGAGCGCCGTGCCCCGGCCGCGCCGGGATCGCTGGAACGCGTCGAGGAAGCCCGCAAACGATCCGCCAAAGCGCTGCGCGGGTCAGTCTCACGGCGATCGGCTGCGGAGGATGACGTACGGTGCAGAGGATCGCGCCGACCTGCCGCATGATCGCGATCCGCTCCCCGAGCAGCGGCAGCCCCTCCTCCGACCCCGGCGCGGCACGGAACACGTGTGCGACGAGCGCGTCGGGGCAGCACACCTCGCACCCGTAGAAGGCGGGGTCCGTGATCGGAATGCCCTCCTCCTGCGCTGCAAACATCACGTGTTCAGTCACACGTGCCGGTGCTGCCAGCCCCCCACTCACCCCGGTTCAACGCTGCGACGAGGCTCCAGTAGCCCGTGTGCACCGTGCGCGTCTCCGTGCCCCACCCACGCCGCCATTCCACCCCGTACCGCCCTGCGCTCCCCTCCTGCTCGGACCAGAAGCTGAAGTTGAGCGACGAGATGAGGAAGATCCAGTCGAGACACCGCTTCGTGCGCGGGTCCGCCGCCGAGTACGGCTCCGGAGGGCACATGTGCAGAGGATGCGTCCGCCATGTCCGAGGCGTGTACGACTCGACCCGCATCCTGCGCGAGATCTTGGCGCCACTCAGCGACCACCGCAATCGTGGAGAGCGTGCACACGCACATATTCAGCAGCCCTCTGCACCCCGTCCTCGCTGATCTGTACCATGTTCGTCTCCTAGCCCGGCGTCCAGACCCACTTTGCACACAACAGCAGCCTGGCGACTCACCGCAAGGGCGTATTCGCAGCTGGACACGACCGGATTGACCACTTTTGCAGGCGTCCGTTGCATCGGCTCTGACATCTTTTCGTCCCATAGCGTTTGCTTGCACAGCAAAGGATCGACGGGGCTGGCGACGGACAACATGGCAAATTTTCCTGGAGAGCGTGGGTCGGTTGGTTTCAGGTCGAGTCCTTTTTAAGCGCGTTCCGTTTTAATACGGCCGATATGTACAGTGACTCTCCTCCTGCTTGACGCTTGCAGCTTCCGTGGTGGCAAAAATATTAGCGCCCACCTTGCCAAACGTAGCCAATTTTGAAGTTTAGCCTTTGCGCTACGTTTAGGCGCCTGGTGCCCAAAGAAGATCTCAGATCCTATCATCGACAGAGCGAGACAAATAGCCGACGCCATGTATACGACCAACTCTTCAGCTCTACTTTCCCGACTGCGAACCTCGACGGAGGGGAATGCCTTGTTCCCCACGAAGCACCTGTGCACCTTGCTCCTTGACGCCAGACTGGCCAAGCGCCTGACATCATCATCGATCATCAGCCCATCAGTCTCGTCCTCGACAACCCAGCAACCGCGCCAACGCACCGTGCCACGGATCAGCTTCGATGCAAGGCCATTCAGCAACACCCGACGACGGAATCGAACATCCCGTGCCACTTACCCTCGCATAACCTGGCATTTTCACCACAAGAGACCGTTAGAACGAACTCGACAGGTGGGTATACGGATACGAAGAGCTCTGACCGTACACGCGCTCCTTGAACGTCGGGCTCTGTGGCGGAAGGTCCACGACGTTGATGTGTGGGTCATCCCGGTCGACCTCGGACGGCTTCTTGATCTCGTCCGCACGCACTTGGTTTCCGTCGCTTGTCGAACCTGGTAAGAACTCAGCCACCCGAGAGCAGCAACGTGTCCGTAGGCATACCTTCAGGCTGATCCGGAGAAGAGTCAACTCCCGTCGACGGGCCCACATCAGTGTGTTGTTGCTCTGCGCCCGCGGGCGGGACTGCATCGCTGCTGCTTTGGAAGGTCATCGTCGTCTGGTTGGTTGTGGTGGAGTAATCGAGCTCGACTTGAAAGGGGATACACGTGACATGACATCACTGCTGCGTCCACGCGAGTGCAAACCTGGGCAAACAAGTTACGTGATCGAGTGGTGTAATGATATGCTACGTTTGCCCAACAGCGCTGGAGTTTTGTTCGATAACCTCTGGCGCCCCAAAAAGCTCTTCGGACAGCGATACGGATGGCGCACCATACGCTCCCAAGCCCGTGCCGCCCTCGTCCCAACGATCCGTAGCCAGTCGGACGGGCACAACCATTCTGAGCTCCTTGAACGGCGATTTAAACGGGTCAGGAGGCGTCATACTTAGCACGAGATAGTCCTGTGGCTGCGTTTAAATAGACCGCACTGGCATACAATGTGGACAAGCATACCCTCACGGAGAACCCACTCGCTCTGAACCCCCCGACAATGATCTCGTCACTAATGAAAATGTCGCCAGAGAACGCAGCCCAGTCAGCCCCAACGCCCTTCACGGGGCATCAGCACTATTAAACAGCGACCGGTTTCGGCACGCACTGCACCTCTGAATGCACCTTCACCAACACAATCCACTCGCCAGATATCTGTTTTGGTGTCTGAAACGGGACCATTGCTAGGGGCATGATCAGAACAGCAACGTCGCATGCATCCCATGGACACTCCTCACCGCACACCCACTGACGCCTGTCGCATGAGTTGAATCCGTGTCACCTGCCTCTTCGGGGCGATGAGGCCGGCCACAGGAGCAAACGGCAAAAAGTCGAGCAAGGAATTGACATCACAATGAAATGATAAATGGAACGGAATAGGCTGACAAACACAGAATATTTGCGTAGAGGGAATGTACAGCTAACATGACAACGTTACGAATGCGTGAAAAAGGATGCGCGTGAACGAACCTTGGCCATCAGATCCCGCACCCCACATCGGTTGGCCGCAGCACAGGCGGAAAACGACGTCCATTGGGAGTTTTCCGTGAAGCCACTACTTGACGCAATAGCCACCAGAGGAGCAGGAATCGGCACAGAGGGGCGGGTACGAGGAAGATACAAGAACGGCGTCGACACGGTCCTGTACAGTGGTCAGTGACCTGGGTATGGGGACTCGGTACACGTTCTGACACCTACCAATCATCCCTGCGAAACAATGTAAGCTTGACTAGATTAGAGACATCATTAGGCTTGACTACGACTGCGCTGAGGCTATAGTCGACGTTGGCCCGGAATCCAGGCAATCCCGAGAGATGAGCCTCGAAGCTCGGTGGCAAGAACTAGCATGGCGTGTCAAGGATCGTGTTGCGCTGAAACTCAGTCGGGCACCCACATACGTCTTGTCTCCATCGACATAGGTCGTGGGAAGTGAAAAACTGAACCGCAACGAACTGGGACATGGCGCGTCTTGAATCCTGTCCTTGACCCAGAGCATGTTCCTCCTCGAGAACAACACGTGGGTGGACGTTCCGCTTTCGGCCACCTCTTCCAGCTTGAGGATACCCTCGACCTGAAGGCACGACGGTCGTCAAGATCCCGCATCGATCCAAGGAACGAACGACTTGCCTGTACCTCCACGCTCGTGACACCCTCGGTCTTGTTGATCTCTACCGTGCCTTGGACGGAAGCGGCAAGTCCGTAAACGGGAAGCGCTGCCCGGTCATCCTGGCCAGCCAATCTCAGACTCACGTTACCGCCCTTCGTCCGTTTGACAAAGGAGCGAGACAGCCTGTTTGGCCGGAGTCGACAGTCGGGAACCAGTTGGTGCTCGTGTGTTCGCGGCAGGGCGGTGTACGCCGGCGAAAGGTGTTGCGACGGGGGAGCATACTCGGGCAAGCTCGAAGTGGGCATGGGAGTGCGCTGACAAGCCACAAAGGACCTGCCTCGGAGAGGAGCGGTGAACGTGATTGATTGCGTTTTGTTGCCATATGGTCCAGCAGCTATACATAAAACTGGCTTCCCACTCCGCCCTGCGTCACCGTAGGAGGTGGTTGTGGTGCGATAACGCAGGAAATAGCAGCATCGGATGGAGGACTGTTTCGCGATGCTAGTCCGCGTGTTCGAAGGTAAATCAAAACAGCACTGCGGGGCGGACGAGAACACGGCTGAGATCTTGTGCCAGCGCGACCATGTGGTACACGCGCAACATGGATGACTAATACAGTGCTACCTCGAGAGTGACTAAAACCCGCCCTTGCCTCGCGCGCGCGCAATGGAGCCCTGCACGCCTTTAACGATCCCTTTGAGCCCACTCCCGACCCCCGTCGAGTCCGTTAACGGGTTCCCTTCCTTGTCCAGGTAAACCCCGTCCTTTCGCAGCTCGTGGTGGTGCGTGTTCTGCACCCTCCTGATCGTATCCAGCCAGTCTTTACAGACCGCCGGGTTATCGATCATTACGTTCACTTCCTGGCTGTGGTACCAGGACTGTGTGTCTAGCGGATGTTGGAGTGATGCCCTTTGCCAGACTTGCCATCATCCAAACTTACCCTGGTTTCCATTCCCGGCGATGCCTACAGCATCGTCAATGATCATCAGCTTGACCTTGATCAAGCCCCCCAGATCAGCCACACACCACAATTCCAAGGACAGACATACGTGGCAGTTCCGTTTCTGCGCAGATGCATTGATCGGCTTGATCTGGTCTCTTCCTGTGGAGATCACTGCGGTTGGCCGCCAACACTGATATCATCTGACGGCGCTCACCAGTGTACCAGTAGAATCGCAGTCTCTCCTTCTCCGCCGTGTTCAGCTGTGCATACATCCGTTTCGAGACCTCCTCATTGATCCCACCTTGTCCGGGCAGTACTTCTCCCCCGTCGTTGTACCCAACGTCTATGTATAATGTGCACTCAATCCCACGGCGCACGGCGCCCAAGACGCCTTCTACCACAGGCGCCGCGTTAAAGGTTGGCGATTGTATAAACACATTTCTCTTCGCGTACTTTAGCCCTGCAAGCCAGGCAGCGTCTTGGGCGTTGAGTATCGCACTGTCCGGATTGCCCAGTTTTCCGTAAGGCGCACGGTTCAAGATGGCCATGGGACATTCCTCGTGCGGTGCATGGAAGATGTGCGGCAGGTATTCGTCATCGGGTAATCCAGGCTCGTATCCGACGGTCCCGTACGTATCGGGTTGATTATCTGCATCTAGGATCAAGTGCATCAGCGCCCAGACGCGTGCGAATATAAACAGGAAACCGACTGAGGTGTTCGGTGATGGTCTGATATCTTCCCGAAATGAAGATCTTGCCATCCGATAGTGCATCAGGGGGGGCTGCTTCATTCCTCAACCTGTGATAAAGCTCTGCACCCTTTGTTCCGTCCAGAAGGTGTACTGATGCATATTCGTTGTCCATGCCAAACCTGTAGCCATTCTCGGGCTTTTCGGATGGCCGGTTCAATAATGGCAGCCTCGGGTGCATCGATCTAAACCAACTGATGAGGGCCATGTCGTAAAAGCTGTCGACGATGGGGCCTTCGAGGTGCACCATCATCTCCATGTTTGCTCGATCCTGGATATTGTTCGAGTTCACGAGCGCCACCTTCCGGTCGACGATCATGAACTTGCAATGAAAGGTGCCCAGCAAAGGCCTCGAGGGGTGCGTCGAGTTATGCGGTTGCAACCTCCAATCTGACGTGTCACTCACTGGTGGAAATTCACGAGCTGGAAATCGAGCCATGGCATCTCACTCCTCTTTGGCAACTGGACTTCGTCGCTCAACCATTCTTCCTCTTCGACGAGAACGTGGCTCTCTGTGAGCATCTTCAGGTTTGCGCGATCATAAATCATCTTCACGACGACCGTCTGACCCCTCTCTTCTGCCCTTCTAGATAGCTCCTTGAAGGCGTCGCAGACGTATTTGGACGCCTTGGATGCCTCCCAGTAGTTCGTGGCAAGAAAGACTTCATGCTTGGCGTTGACGATACAATCGTAATAGTGTTGCATGATATCGGGTATCCTGGAACGCTTCAGTCGTCGGATCGCGCTCATCACGTCAGAGAATCCTACAGGGATATGATGGACAGGTTAACGACACCCCTGGAACCCAGAAGAGGCGGAGACGCGACGCCCGCCCAGGGATTGCCCTCCAGCGTCGCAAGGACGTCCACGTATATCTGAAACGCACACCGCCGTACAGCGCCGCCAGAATCATACGATCACGATCATGTCGTACTGACCTTTAGAAAGAGATCGCTGGGCCGCGGACCAAAGTTGCCACACTGGGCAGCCCGGTCGAGGTCCTCTTGCGTTGGCTCGATCGCCCGAATGCGCTCCAAGTCCTTCTTTCCCGTGTGCTGGAAGAGACCCTTGAGACCGTCTAGATGACCACCGCCAGGAGGGCAGTGTTTCTCGGGGTACTCGTCGCTGTAAAGGGTCCTGGCTAGATGGCCCGGGGACACGGAACCATGATCTGGTTCGGTCGCGCTGGCGAACGCGGCCGTCAGCGTCTTGGTTGAGTGAGTGAGGGAGAAGACCCTCTCCGAGACGGCCATCGAGGGAGACTGATGACGATACGCGCTCATATTACGTACTGCGCAGGTTAGTTGCCATCAGTGCCGTTCCTCCGCAGCGCAGGCACGCCCGCTGGGGAGAGCCTGGGACGAGATGTCCGACAGAGTTGGCTTGGCCGAGTCTCGCACGCTCGTCGGGCACCGATCGCACTTGCAGTCTTTAGTCCTACAGATAAGCTAGATACCATTAGGATGTACATACGAATACTAATAATCCCCAGCGAAACCTCGTATAAATTAATGTCATAGATAAGTGATGCGGGTGGTACATCCTCAGGGCCTGCAAGGATGCGTGACTAGACGAATGGGAAACGTTTGGTAAAGTTGTGGAGGGATGGACTTCAGCGGGCCAGGGGGTACAAGCAACGAAAGCACCAAGAAATCCTGGCGCACCCAATATCCGTTGGAATTAATTCTCAAACGTGTAGACACCACTCACCCTGACTTCCACTACAGAGGTAGTGAAGCTAGCATATTCAATCGGCCGATCGCAATCGATTTCGCCGTCCCAGCTGAGGGTCGCCGAGTTCTCCAAGGCAGGTTCGATAGCTATCAGGGGATTAGAGAAGACCCTGCCTACACCAAGAACTTCTTCTTGAACTGTCTTCCAACTCCCAATCGATACGGTTGTCCGTCGCAGAAGAAACACATGGATGGGTTTCTCGAGACAAGTTTCGTTTTGTTTCACATGCTCGGCAATGCTACTCAGGAACAACGCTGAAGAACAGAATGATATATGGAATGGGACAGTCTCGGACGACGAGAATACTCGGACCGAGGGTACGAAGAGCTTGCGGGAGGAGGTTAAACACGAACGAAGGGCCCTGAGCAGTCTGACTCACATGGCATTGGGCAACAAGTGGTTTGCCACCCTCGCTTGGAGGTATTTTTGTCATCCCCCAAATTTCTTCTTGCCATTCTTCCGGGCAGACTTTCAAGGAAGAGAACGAAGGGGGGGACGGTCTGGGTGGACGGACCCGGGGGCTATAGCGCAGATATGCGGACAGGCATACCTCTCTGGATAATCTCGGATGAGCTTGAGGCCGTCAACTAGTGTGGTAGCACTGACTTTGTTCGGGAAAAAAAGGAAGATGTGGCTTTCCGAACCAGAACATTCAGCGAGTGCACAACAGCCACTCGACACGGGTCCGTGATGGACATGGAAGGCGGAAGGCGACGTGGGTGGCTATGATCTTTGTCCCGATATGTGGCAGGAAAAGATAGCGAGACAGGCAGCAGACTGGGACACACGTCGGACGAGCCGCTTCTCCGCCACAGCTGGCTCTCCTTGGAAAAGAGAGTATACAACAATATGCCTGTCTTGCCTTTCACCCGGATTTGTGCCTCCAACTGCGTACGATTAAGAATTGCGGTGAGGGGGAGGACACACACGCACCTTGGCTACCACAGACACAACCTTTTCCCTCTCTGCTGGTGCAAACTCGCCGTGCACAGTGCCGCACAGCCCAAAGGTAGGTATGCCGCCCTCCTCCCGACAGCCTCGGAGGGTGAGTGACATGGCATGTTCTTCATAAGTGAAGGCGCAGTTTTCGCGAGCGAGATCCGCTTGCTTTGGTGTCTTCTGGATGCATTGTTCCCCGGGTAGCGGCGTCGAAGAGTAATCGGGTGGGATGGATGGTGAGTAGTCTGGGAGATCTATATCGGCGAATGCTTCCATGGTCCAGAACAGGCAAGGGAAGGGGGCGAGGAAATCAGCGGACTCGACGGAAAGGATACCGAGGCAAGATATATACGATGGACAGCCTGCAGGAAGCGGCATCTTGATGGACCGGTCGCCCCTGCGAACACGGTAGCGGTGGCGTGCGGCCAGGAACGAAGACACTGCCTGGAACGTATCCATGGCGTGTACATTGTCCAACGTTACAGTGTTGATGGGCGCCCTGCGGTGCAAGCAGCGGCGGTGTGTGATCCATGCTGTGTGCCGCGTAATGCCAGCAAGTAATTGCGCCGCACACGCCGCACCCGAGGTCGGGGCCCACAGCAGCAAGGCGGTGGCGATGTTGATTGGAACGCGTGCACGTGTCTGCGTCGGACTCGATCCCCATACTGACCACGAACGCGAGCTCAAACTTGCGGTTCCTGTCCGTCTCTGGGAAAGCGACCCTGAACGTGAGACTCGTCCGGACAACCGCGCAAAGTACTCTGCAAAATCCCATCCTGTGTCTTCCCTACTGGAGGGGAGTGGTGACACTTACAGTCAACGCCTCCCACTCGGAGATGCCGCCCTGCCTTGACGCAGCTGAAAGACCCGGACATTTCACCGATCTGACAGTCGTTTACATAATCACCCACCGGGCCTGTTCGGCCGGTTGACAGACGCTGGACAGCCAAGCATTGCAGGCACTGTGTGTGAGAGTAGAGGGCAGTTATTTAGTGGTCCACATCAAATTTGAAGCCGTAGTACATTCATCTTAGTTACAGGATCCATGTGTCCCTGATCCACCATCTCCGTAATACCTCTAGAAAACATGTGCGAGTTT
This sequence comes from Boletellus emodensis, assembly GCA_038089935.1. NCBI lineage: Eukaryota > Fungi > Basidiomycota > Agaricomycetes > Boletales > Boletaceae > Boletellus > Boletellus emodensis. The sequence continues at coordinate 77,114 of JBBPLU010000013.1, forward strand.
GACAAGGCAAGTCGCTTTGTGTATAAACGGTCCGCGTGTCGTCTATTTTCACTGGCAGATGCTTGGGCTGGTACCATCCACTGGTGCGTCTGCTTTTCTGCTTTGCCCACAAGGTCGCTTGAGGGAGCGAAACTTTGATGCTCCCTGTCTCTCATCCCTGTTCCAGCAATAGTCGTGGACAAGTGATCGTCGGGGTTAGGTTGCACATCTAGTTCGAAGGAGCGGATCGGCTGCTTTGCAATGCCCTTCCTCCACCGCGCCAGTGAGTGCAGAGGGGCAATACCAACACACGGAACTAAAAGAGTCTCAAATCCACAGACTGGTACTTCGAGGGCGGAGCACGCACATTGTCCGAGCTCAAGCCTGCTGAGGGGGTCAACGACACCGTGCGTCGCAACGAGAAACTAAGAGCATGCGCTAGACGCGTTGGGAAACATTAGTTTGGTTGTGACAAATCAACACCCGAAAGTCGGGCTCACCGTGGTTTAATAGATAACGCCAAGTATGGACACGATGCGCCCAAGGCGAATACTAAATTACAGCATCGTTTGACCAAGGGTCTGTCACGAGTCGTATTGGACAAGAATGTTTGGTGCCCAACAGCGGGGACTTGAGCGGTTGTCGGGGTATGATCGACAAGACAATCGAGTCCTACGTCAAGGAACGGCATCGTAAAACACGCCGGAGCTCGAGGGAATGAACCATACCTTGACAGAAATCTGATTGGTGGAGAAGGTGGGCACGGTGACGCCCTCGCCACATCTAACTATCCCGTCCCAGTCGAGAGTGTCTAAGCCCTCCCCAATGGGATGCCGCAGAAATGCGGCGCGGTGACTTGAAGGTAAGCATTGCGAAGGCTCCATTTTTCCTTCACCAAGGTTGGAATTCGCTGTGGTGGATTGTCCGTGTATTCTAACGCTGGTTTGTCGGAGTATATATACCCTGATAACCGCTCCCCCGTTCCATCGACCAACAGCACCATGGTCACCATCCCGCTCTTGCTCAAGGAACGGAATGAGTGATGCAGGACTACCACGAATCTGTAGGTGGAAAGGGATCGTATCCGAGAGAGCATAAGTCTGTACAGAGGGAATAAACAACTAGAGGCATCATCCACGTGAGCACGACCTGTCACATATCCAAACGACTCACGAGACATTCAACAGGTGCTAACCCAGAACCCTGTGACATTGGCATGGTACACATAACTTCATGCCATTCTTCGGGGGAAGACTTCACAGTAGACATAAACGTCAAATCACTAGGAAGTATAGGCAGATATGGTCGACTCCGCGGACGGTACACAAGAGGTACCTTGACGCTAAAGAGGAACGATGAGCAAAGTCTTGAGCCGTGTAAGCATAATACTTGCATTTCATTCCCCTTCAAAAGGATTCGGAACTGCCAAGGGCGCGACAATTCGACCGTCAGTGAGTACGAACAAGCAGCACGAGGTTCAGTGCTTTCAAATGTCGGTGGTAATGCCCGCGCCTGCCCTCCGTCATTGAAGGTGGGAGGGAAGATGACTTCAAATGGGAAGCTCGCAGGGCAACAATGTCCGTGAGATGCACTCCACAGCACATAGCTCATGGAAAGAAACGTAGTCGAGACAGGGGCCCCGGAGACGCGAGCCAGAAAGTGCCCCTCTAACTAGGTAGCCATAAATAATCCAGTTACAGCGAGTACGGCTCGATTCTCACCTTCAATATTACGGACGTCAAATCACTTGTACCCAAGTTGAGTGTCGCGTCCCCTTGGACGACCTCGTTACGACCGTACGCAGGGTATACACAGCCAGGATGCTGATCTCTAAGAGCAATGGTAACATAGTCTGTTATCCTACGGTATACGCCGGTAGGAGGTCTTGACGAGGCACGGCGAGCAAATTCGACAGTTCGCTCTCCTGGCAAGAGCTCACTTGAATAGTGCGGCGAAGGAGGGGAGGGAGTATACAATGGAGGCGCAGTATCGCTTCCCATCTTGCACGACTGTCAAGCTAGACCAGGGGGGTAGAGGAATAAAACTGCGAAAGATCGCGTGAGTACTCGGTCGCTTATAATCACAAGGTGAGAAGCATCGCGGCTGTGGTATACAGAGATCAGTGACTCAGAGCCCAGGAACGTAAACGCCAGCTCGGGTAGCGGTTGTATCACTCGACAAATCAGATCAGAAAGGCAGCGTGCGATGACTAGGCTCGGGGCCGTGACTCGTCCAGTCACGGGCATGGGACGAGTCCGCCACAACCATATATAGGCATCTGTCGGCAACTCTACCACAGGCGAACCAATCGTCGCTCAAATTGTGCAAAAGGTTTCGTCAAAACGTTGCGTTGTTAGACCGCTCGACAGATGGCGGCCTGTTTGCCTGTAAAGAGTTGACCAGTCGGAGATGACTCAGAGTTTATTGTGCCTGGGAGAGTACACTGTACGCGGGATTCAAATAAATAACCAGGCTGCATGGGGGCACAGCACTCACACAGGAATTACAATGGCGGCATGAGAAGATGAATCTTATACGTCTGCGTCCGATTTGTCGTCCTTTGAAACCATACTGGGTCCAAGGTCGACGACAGTATAAAAGGAAAATGTTTTGACTTCCGGGACCTTTGCCGTTCTGGATGGTGTGCCCGCCCCATCCTCGGAAGGCAAGGAGTCATCGGACCGGTATGTATACGATACCATCATGTTAAACTAGTAGTCGATCAGTCCATCTTCATCCAAACAAGAATCATACAGACCTTGACGTTGCCCTTGAAACCTGGCTTAATGTTTACCTCACCCCCGACGACAGTTACGTTTGCCCTCCTTTCTAGCACACCTACATTTTTAAAGCGACCACGCCGTTCTTTGTCTCTGAGCCCTCTGCCAGTATCTCCAGCGCCAATTCCAAGTTCTTCATCCTCTACCCCAAACATATCTTCATCATCGTCGTATTCCCATGCCTCTGCAAAGGCCGCAACTGAGAACGACGTGGTTGGTAGCGACACCTGGTATGAACGCCCATCCGCAACTCTTTGGGGAGACAACCGCACTTGGATTGGATCGTATAATGGGTTGGTCAGTGCAAGTTGAAAGGAGTTGGTTGCTCCGGCGTGCATGACGCTATTCTTGGTATCTACACCAGAACCCGGGGCCTTGCTCGCTACTCGCTTGGCTGCCACCATTTGAGAAAACCCGACAGCAATAGCGGGCAAGTAATTGGCCGCGACAAGCTTGATCTTGTAACGCACGGACTGTGCCTTTTGTTCTGGTTTGATCAATATATGCCTACACGCTGGACATCGTTTCGAGACTTTCGCATGCAAGGGTATCCGATGGGGTCGTAGATCGCTTGGATATGATTAATTAACTGGGCTACCCATGGTCACCGACATCACCTTGATCGTGCTGGTGTCGTCCAGCTGTTTCCCCACCGCTGTTCAAGCTTGGCCACCTCCTCGGCGGTTCCCATGTATTTGAGAAGTTCGACATCTGCGTCATCTCCACTGCCACCGAGCTGACCGAAGATTGCGGTTTCCATCCTGCTTTTGTATTCGGCCATCTCATCTTTGTTTACTGTTCTATCTCGGCCGGCACGACTGCGGCTAAGTGGATTATACTTTCCAATCCCAGGAATATCACGTGCGAGCGCAGCAGTGGCAGCAGCAGTGGCAGAGGATGTATGTTGGTGATGAGAGGATAGTGCCGGCAAATGCGTTGAAGATGAGAGAGACGATGCACGCAGGAAAGGTTCGAAGTGCTCTTTCAAACGTTCAAACTCCAATGACTCTGGGGCAGAGTCTTCGAACTTCTGCAATTGCGCTACGAGATATATTGCATCAGCGAGAGCAAGTAAAGTGCCTAGGGTCGCCGCTGACCTGCTAATCCAGTTGGTTTTTCAAATGTAATGTTAACTTCGGCCGAGTCCCAACGGCAGTGGCCACAATATAAGAAATATGGTGCTTCTCCAACATTGCTGAGCGAAGCTGAAGGTCGGCCATCACTGTCGTCTGGGGGGTCGGATGCTACCACGGACAAAGTGGAACGACATATAGGACAAGAGAAACAATTGCGTGCACACCTAGAGACAATGAACCTGGACTGTCCAAATCCGTGGTAGCCATTAGAAGGTTAACTCACCGATTCTTTTCCGCCCTTACGCTTGCACTGGGAACTTCGAATAGGCAGTTTGGGCAATAATAGCCACTGACTTCAACGGAGACACATCGATTACAACGAACGGCATCGCATTCTTCGCAAAAATATAGGTTGTGCAATGGGTGAAAGCTTGCAGAAGACGAGGCTAGGGTCGGTGGCGGTGGAGTCTGCAGGCTTGACCCGAACATGCAAGGGCAGTAGTACTGGATGCTTGGCCGCATCGTGTCGCTCCGTCTATTTCCGAAGAACAGTGGAGAGTGCGCTATCGGTGAGATAGTTTGCAATCTAGTGGTGAAAGCAACAGTAAATGAATTCGGGTGCCCGCTCGATTAATCGCAGTGTACTTTGGCTCGACGTCTCAAATTGGGCATACTATTTGTTGCTTCGTACACACTCATTCTGGGTACAAATACATCTTCGCAGTACATAGGATGGTGAACCCTTGGCTCCTACATTTCGTACACAATCCTCGCGCCAACCCAAGCGTACGAGTAGTTGTGTTGGTACCAGTTGCGCACGCTGCGTCTCTCAGCAATACGCGGGACCGTAGCGTAAGACCCACCCAACTAAGGGATGTTCAAGTTAATCGAGCAGTAAATGAGAGTTTGATTTGGGACAACATACCACGACTCGATGACAGCCGTCAAAGAAATCAGCGGAGTACCTAACGATGATGGTCTATAATTGAACTAATATCGAATAAACTTGCTTACCCTGGGTACAGTCGAGATGGAGTGAATCCCTCATACTCAGCGAGCGCAGTTGAAGTCCATTCCCATACACCACCATTGTGTCCTCGGCCACCGAATTTACCTATTCCACTCGTAGCACTGTTAACTTCCTGTCAGTCACTCCCGACTACTAAAATATATGCGGGGTCACGTACGGAACAGGGTGCCAGTTCCTAAACCCAACGTTTGCACCACCCTCGCAGCCACATATGAACTTATCCATGAACACCCGAAGTTCCGGTTCAGTAGGGAGTCGTCCACCCTTGACGCTTGCATACGCCGACAGGTTGTCGTACGAAGTAAGAACGGGCCAATCCCAAGCGACGTCCATTGGAACGGGGCCATATAGCGTGCGGACTCTGATCTCTCCATCTTCAAGTCTCACCCAGCTGGCAGGGAGCTCGGCTTTGTCCTTCCCGATATCTGCATAGAACGTGAAGAATTCACCGTTGGTAACGGGCCGCCAAGAGATTCTAAAGGTATCGACAGAAACCTGGCGCACTGGACTCTCATTATCCCAACCAAAAACATGACGCTCTAGATCTAGTGGTTTGGCGACGTCGTCGGCTTCAATGTCATTGATACCAAGAGTAACAGTTGTGGCTTCAATGATGACTGTTGGAGAAGAGGGTCTTGGAGCGGCACTCCAAGATGCAAGCAGCGACTCCCATGGGGGAACAGTGAAATCTGGAGGGGGGATTGTTCCACTCCCAGCTCGCTGGATAAGCATGTACAATAAAGTCTGACAAAGCATCAGAACAGCACCCAAAGAGGAGTAAAAAACATAAAAACCTCCAGGTGCATACCCTCGTGTTCGTATGTCATAAAAAGCACTCGGGCAATTTTCCTTGTTAATTGAATGGTACCGCTGGATATATTCGCATACAATTTTGCAACTCGCTCACGTACGCGTTCCTTAAAGGACAGGATGCTACCAAGCGACGGCCAGTCCTCGTCCTTTTGTGGAACCTCAGAGTGTGGCTGATAACACACTATTAACTCCTATAAAAATAGAATGAAGAGGAACGAACATGGCACTGAGTCGGGTCGTTCACATTAGGGTCGATACCCCTCTGTCCGTGAATACGATATTGAGCCATGTCCAATGCGAGAAGGACAACTTACTTCGAAAATAAACTGCAGTACAACAATGAGTGGGGATTAATCCACAAACAGAAACACAAGACTAACCTTGAATTCTTCAGGCTCAGTGTGTGGCTCCCGCAACAGACGAGAAAGGTGAATATCCAAGAATGTTGGGATATGACCAAAATAAAACAGGCAGACGTGGCGGAGGTCAATAGGCTTCTCAAAATGCATGGACGATGGAATCATGCGAAGAGTGACAAAGTCCCATGCGCTCCACATCTCTTGCCAATCTTGCATGCTCGGAACACCGAACCTTTTCCCAATAGTTTCGGCGCTGAATGTAGGTGAGGACAATAAGGGAAACATGAACGGTGGCCGCTCGAGTAACCATAGGGAATAGCGCGAGGTGGCATCCGTCCAACGCTGAATAGGCCGCAAATTAGCGTCGGTGAACAACCTATAGACATCACGTTCCGAGTACTAGAGAAGACGATGAGAATCGAAGATCTGACACCAGACAACTGTCTACCTTGAGAGACATCTCGATCTTGATAAGCTCATCTTTAGAGAAATGAATTTCTTCCTTCGTGCCTGGCACCGTGATGCGGTGAGAGTCCAGGCATTTGAAGAACGCCTCATGAGCACCTGGAGAGACGTGAACAACACAATCATGACCTTCAAACACACTCACGGTTTCCTTCATCATACGAGTTGGTGTATTCCCAATTGTCGAGATCAAAAAGTCCCGAATCACCGAGCGCGGTCCCAGCTGCCCTGAGCCCGTTCATGATGAAGTTTCTGGTGAGGCCTTTAGGGTCGTTGTAGGCAATCTCGATTTCATCACGGCTATTATCGTGATCTAAACCAATCAAGAGAGTATCTCCATAACCAGCGCGTAAAGGCAACGAGCGAAGGAATTGAGCATCTCCACCCCGTGAAAAATTGCCAATAGAAGAACCCAAGAATAGGAAATGGAGTGGATGTCCTGGAGTGGACGACTTTGCGGGGTTGGTGGCTTGGATCCTGGCGTCTCCAGTAGAAACAGGTAGTTTATGGGAGGGGTCGTGATGATCGTTTTGAAGTGTAATACGATTGGTGAATGGACCATCACTGTCAGCGTAAACCCCGCTGTCAACGATCACCTCTAAGCCACCTTGGAGTATAAAGGCGACACCATTGTCATAAGTGCCGAGCATGCCTTTCGCCTCAATCTTTCCCTGGATAGCGGAGCCGACATCGGAATCAAGCAGTTGGATCAACGTTCGCTGAATCTCTCGCTCTTCGAGATCAAGCGCAAAGTATGTCATAGAGGGGTTTATGGTGGTTCCCGAAAGCAAGCTGGCAAAAGCACAGAGTATGTGCGAGGTCTTTCTGAGAGCACTGTGGTAAATGTTAGCGCCGCTGTTAATGTGAGAGATACAGGTATGAAGCCTCGACGGATGTTGTCCCGAATGCAGGGAACGCGATCATGCAATAATACAAACTTGACAAACTCACCCTGCACCAAGTTCTAACAACACCGGGTGTCCGCCGCTCGTAGGAAAACGGCTTTGCATGATTCGTACCATTTCCGAAACACGGCTGCGGAGTATCTCTTCCTCAGCGCCATACAAGTAGTACTCTGGCGCATTCACGGTAATTTCATCATAAAGTCTGAGACCACGTTCGTCGTACAAAAGTAGGGTAGGCAATGTCTTGGCATTGAATGGCGCCCTGAGACCCCTAACGATAACACGAGAGATGTCGTCCTGGGGCTGATCTACGCCGCTTCCAAAGTTTCGGATGTCAAGGATGTCGATTATGGCGCTTGCGTCGCCCATAGCAAAGAAGTGAGAAGGATGCTGTGGGACAAAAGTGGCCTTTGTTGACGGTGGGAATGGACTATACCCGGTCCTTTTTATGCGCTCAAGTCCTGGGGGTGCTGAAGTAAGCGGAGCCCTATAATAAGCTGCCTCTGGGCTTGAAGCTAAGCAGAATAGACCATTACCCTCGCATCTCACGCCAGCCCCACAGCGCACCTTCGGCCGTAAGTCGACTGAACCCTTGATCGCGTGTTCGTCGTGGTCGTGGGATCAACGACATCGCTGGTTGGGTGGCCTGTTCGCTGACGGAAATGATGCCAACTAGGGAAAAATGAGATGAGGACGAGACACAAAAGAGAGTGCTCTTACTAGACGTTTGACGCGCATCGCGAGTTAGTAGTGGGGGACGGGTGGAAGTCCTTGCAAAGCTTCGAGGCCTTGTTTATATGCTAGAATCTGAATCACGCAAAGATGGCGACATGCAGCCATACACGTCATATTTACACAGCATCGCGAGCTCGGAGATATGTGGTCTGGTTCACATGGTGGCTCACTTGCTGGAGTCACCGGGTCGACAAGTTCCCAGGCATAATCATCGAAACCTTAATCCCAAGTTGGTTGTCTCGGAGTGTCTAGGGCAGATTTGGGGGCCTCGAAACTTGCGCGGTGGGCAGTACAATATATGGCGGAGGTAGGAGGTAGGATGAAGCGCGGACTTGGACGGGCGAAGATTCTAATTTATTAAAAATTAATTCGAACAGGACTGCAAGCCTAGTCACTAACTGGGCTTAACCTCTTGGGCAGGTGCGTAGTCCGGCGGGTCTAACAGTGACGTGACGGCCTCTCACGAGAACCCGACCGCTATCCACTCAGGAAGCTCGGGTCCATTCAAGGAACAGCGCGTGGACCAGCGAACGTGACGACGAGGCGAACGCAGTCGGCGTCCTTGTCCTTTGCCCACAGTTCCTTGGATAGCTTCAAGTCATATTCCAATGGTAACTGATGGTAGGGCGCTACCCAATTCACAGAACTTGTTATCGACCTTCGGCCGAAGTGGCGACTGGGGGGCCCCATAGAACAAAATTGTGCTTGCCAAACTGTGCGCCATAAGCAGACCGCCCATACCCCAGACGAACCCTTGTCAGCCTGGACATCACTTGATACGCAATGTAAGCATCGCTGGTCACTTGGAAACTGACGCCACCTTGTGGATCCGGGTATCCGTCACCCGGCCATCCACCGCCCCATCCATACCATCCTCTACCGTGCCCTCACTGGCTCCCTACGAATTGGAGATTTCTGCTAGTGGCAGCCCGTACCGCATCATGAACACCGGGTGATCTGTTCCAGCTGTACAGACCAGGTCGAAATCTTGGAACACCTCCTCTATGACTGCACCACCCTCGCTAGACAGGAAATTCGGCGACTCGCCCAACGCCTATGACCCACCGACAGTTACACCCAACACCCCTCTCCCTCAATCACATCTTCGGCTGTGGCACCCTGACCACCGACCCCTCCCCACCCCCGCAAGCCCGGGCGTAGACAATACCCGGCTCCTCCGGCGAGATGCACATGGACTCCAACGAATCCTCGTCTCTGAAACAGCACACCTTCTCTGGACACTCTGATGCGAACGAGTCGTAGGCGGCCGCCGCCAACCCCACCACACCCTCCAATCCTCCTGGCTCCACAAACTAACGCGATTAGACATCGACCGACAAACCGCCAAATCTAAACGCAACCCCACCCTTTCACAACGAAAGTCAAGCACACTTGGACCACAGTGATCACAAATACAGAGGTTTTAGTGGGTATCAAACTATCTCGGCTCCCTGTCGTTACCGGGGTCACCGGATAGCGCAGGGAGTCTCACACTTCCTGGTACACCAGGCCGTGCGTAAGCGCATTTTTCCTCGGACCAGGCGTCGTAGGAATCCGTATTGTGTAGGACTAGATAGTCAGCCGCTGCAATAATATTGCTTGGACGCATGAACTATTATTGCTAGCACGGCTGTTCGGCTTTTGGTCTCGAAGAAATCTCAACAGTTTCTCAGCGACCATATCCAGTGTCGAAGTCGGGCTCATCCATGCAAGCCGGCTTGAGGCCTCATCAGACACCGGGGCTCGTAGGTATGTAACTGGTCATCTTATCTTCCATGAAGCAAGGCTTGTGGGTGCCACAGCCAAATCTACCACTTGGTTCAAAGACTAGGCCGAGGTGAAGTAATGTAGAGTGATGGCCAGTTGAAAGTTACATGTTTTCAGTATTGAGGACAGATAGACAGCGGCTCGATTGGACGAGAAAGAGTCGAGTACAGACGAGACTCACTCGGCGCTCGACCCACAGCCACAATTGCCTCCCGGCGTCGGAACTTGAAAATACCTACGGGGAGAGCTTATGTCAGCCGAGATACTTTCTCCGTCGTTGCCCACACCTTTCGACGATGAGTGTTGCGTTTGTTCCTCCACCACCAGGTATGCCGCCCCCGCCGCCGGGCATGCCTGCACAGACGGGTTTTGGCCAGCATGCATTGTCTCGCATGCCTCCCGAAATGCTTGCGCAAAAATCGCAAAAGTGGGTTTCTATGCAAAAGAAACGCTATGGCGAAAAACGCAAAGGAGGCTACGTTGACATGGGCAAACAGGTGTGCGGCTTCGTACATCGTCATCTCCATTGCTAACATGTATTGTAGGATCTTCCCCCTGAACACGTCCGTAAAATCATCAAGGACCACGGAGACATGAGTAACAGAAAGTTCCGCAATGACAAACGTGTCCACCTCGGTGCACTCAAGTACGTCCCCCACGCTGTCATGAAGCTTCTTGAGAACATCCCCTATCCCTGGGAACAAGTCCGCGAAGTCCCCGTTCTCTATCATATTACTGGCGCCATCACCTTTGTGAATGAAATACCTCGCGTCATCGAACCTGTTTACCACGCGCAGTGGAGTACTATGTGGCTCGCCATGCGCAGAGAAAAACGTGACCGCAGGCACTTCAAGCGTATGCGCTTCCCTCCTTTTGATGATGAAGAACCACCACTGGACTATGGTGACAACGTTTTGGATGTCGAACCCTTAGAGGCAATCCAACTAGAGTTAGACCCTGACGAAGACGCTGCGATTATTGACTGGTTTTATGATCCAAAACCACTTGTCGATACCCCCGCCGTTAATGGCTCCTCATATCGGTATTGGTCACTCACTCTCCCGATCATGGCGAACCTTTATCGTCTTGGACGCGCCCTTTTGTCGGACCATCCAGATAGTAATGCCAGTTACTTATTCGACAAGAAGTCCTTCTTCACAGCCAAGGCACTCAACATGGCCATCCCGGGAGGCCCAAAGTTCGAGCCGCTTTATCGCGATATGGATACGTTTGACGAAGATTGGAACGAGTTTAACGACATTGGCAAAGTGATCATCCGCAATCCAATTCGCACCGAATACAAAGTCGCTTTTCCTCACCTGTACAACTCCCTGCCTCGCTCTGTTCACCTGTCCCCTTACCACGTACCCAAGAACGTCTATATTCGGACTGATGACCCGGACTTGCCTGCATTTTACTTTGATCCTCTCATCAACCCTATTTCTCTACGAGGGGCAATACCCAAAAATGCCCCCCTTCTTTCCCACGAGGATAGAGTCTTTGGCCCCAGTGGTGCGGATGGGGATGATTTTGAGCTTCCTGAGGACGTGCAGCCATTTTTGGAGGAGAAGCCTTTGGAAAATGATATCACGGCGGATGCTATCGCTTTGTGGTGGGCTCCCGATCCGTACAATCGTCGGTCTGGTCGGATGAGGCGCGCTCAAGACGTGCCGTTAGTGAAGAATTGGTATCTTGAGCACTGTCCTCCTAGCCAACCCGTGAAAGTTCGCGTCTCATACCAGAAACTGCTCAAATGCTATGTCTTAAACGAGCTCAAGAGTCGCTCGGAGAAGGCTATGACGAAGAAGAACCTGTTCCGGCAACTCAAGGCAACGAAGTTCTTCCAGACGACAAGGCTTGATTGGGTAGAGGCCGGCTTACAAGTCTGCAGACAAGGTTACAATATGCTCAACTTATTAATTCATCGCAAGGTAACGTGTCCTTAACGTACAAAATGCTCCCTGGTTAATGTCTGCATTATAGAATCTGAACTACCTTCACTTGGATTATAACATGAACTTGAAGCCTGTCAAGACGCTCACAACCAAGGAGCGCAAGAAGTCTCGCTTTGGGAATGCCTTCCACCTGTGTCGCGAAATCTTGCGGCTCACTAAGCTCGTTGTTGACGCTCATGTTCAGTTTCGACTTGGCAACGTCGATGCTTTTCAACTTGCTGATGCCCTACAATATATTTTTGCGCATATCGGTGCTCTCACCGGCATGTACCGCTACAAGTACAAGGTCGGTTGTTACTATATCGTCGTGTCCTTGTTGACTCGTTTACCATTTTAGTTGATGAGGCAAGTTCGCATGACGAAGGACTTGAAGCATTTGATCTACTATCGCTTCAACACTGGTCCTGTTGGCAAAGGTCCTGGTTGTGGCTTCTGGGCACCCGGATGGCGGGTCTGGCTCTTCTTTATGCGTGGTATCGTCCCTCTCCTTGAACGTTGGCTTGGGAACCTTCTTGCTCGCCAGTTTGAGGGTCGTAATAGCAAGGGTATCGCTAAAACTGTTACGAAGCAGCGTGTGGAGTCGCACTACGATCTGGAACTCCGTGCGGCTGTGATGCATGATATTTTGGACATGATGCCGGAGTCTATCAAGCAGAACAAGGCCAAAACAATTCTGCAACATTTGTCTGAAGCTTGGCGGTGTTGGAAGGCAAACATTCCTTGGAAGGTTCCTGGAATGCCGACTGCTATCGAGAATATTATTCTACGATACATAAAGAGTAAGGCCGATTGGTGGTGCTCGTATGTCCTCGTTTCTAGTGGAGCGACTTTTATTGATGCGTTACTTCTTTCAGTGTTGCTCACTATAATCGCGAACGTATACGTCGTGGTGCTACGGTCGACAAGGCAGTCGTGAAGAAAAATTTGGGTAGACTCACTCGTGAGTGGTGCATAGTCTCGCACTGTTATTACTCTGACAGTTCATCAGGTCTCTATCTTAAGGCTGAACAGGAGAGACAACATGGTTATCTCAAGGATGGCCCTTACATCAGCGCAGAGGAGGCTGTCGCTATATACACCGCAACTGTTCATTGGCTAGAGAGTCGCAAGTTTGCTCCTATTCCATTCCCGTAAGTTTATCCTTCTTTATTGACAACCTCCTCACGCGTGCAACAGACCTTTATCATATAAACATGATACGAAACTTTTAGTCTTAGCTCTCGAGAAGTTGAAGGAGGCTTACTCGGTCAAAGGGCGGCTCAATCAGTCACAACGTGAAGAACTCGCACTCATTGAGCAGGCATATGACAATCCTCATGAATGTGAGTCACGTTTCCTCAGTCTTAGTAATAGAGTAATTTTAAATGGCATTAGGTTTGTCGCGCATTAAACGCCTGCTTCTCACTCAACGTGCCTTCAAAGAAGCGGGCATCGAGTTTTTCGACACTTATGACAAATTGATCCCTTGCTATGACATCGAGCCTGTGGAAAAAATAACGGATGCTGTAAGCATCCTTCTGCATCTGCGCTTCAGTATTAATAAATTGCTGGTGTAGTACCTTGACCAATTCTTGTTCTTTGAAGCGGACAAGAGAGGGTTGTTTCCTGCTTGGATTAAGCCTGCTGACACCGAGCCACCCCCCCTTCTTGTGTATAAGTGGTGTCAGGGTATCAATAACTTGACTGACATTTGGGAAACCGGTGAGGGCGAGTGCAACGTTATGATGGAAACTGTGTTTTCCAAGGTATATGAGAAGGTCGACTTGACGCTTCTTAACCGTCTGCTGCGCCTTATTCTGGATCACAATTTGGCAGATTATATAACTGCGAAGAACAACACCGGTAAGCGTCGATGGCTGAGTTTGGCGACCGAGGTTAATGCATCTTTTTCAGTCTTGACATACAAGGACATGGCACATACCAACGCATATGGGCTCATCCGTGGTCTCCAGTTCTCCGCCTTTGTTTTCCAATACTATGGCCTTGTACTCGATCTTTTGATCCTCGGACTGCAAAGAGCCAGCGAGATGGCTGGACCGCCCCAGATGCCGAACAACTTCCTGCAATATCGCGACTCCGCCACTGAAACGCGGCATCCGATTCGACTGTATTCTCGCTACGTCGACAGACTACACATTCTTTTCCGTTTCACAGCCGACGAGGCCCGAGACCTCATTCAACGCTACTTGAGCGCTAACCCAGATCCTACGAACAACAACGTTATTGGTTACAACAATAAACGCTGTTGGCCCCGTGACTGTCGAATGAGACTCATCAAGCACGACGTTAATCTCGGCAGGGCTGTATTTTGGAATGTGAAGCAGAGTTTGCCCAGGTCATTGACAACTATCGAATGGGAGGACACCTTTGTTAGCGTTTACTCCCAGAATAACCCCCAACTCTTGTTCTCTATGTGTGGGTTTGAGGTTCGCATATTACCGAAGATCAGGACAATGGGCGGAGAGCAATTTTCACTGAAGGATGCGGTCTGGAATCTCACAAACGAGCAAACGAAGGAACGCACTGCGCAGGCTTTTCTTCGGGTGTCAGACGATGGTGCGTTAAAATGACCGCAGTTCCTCCCTTCGAGATGTCAAGGTCATGTTTTTCGCAGGCGTTCAACAGTTTAACAATCGCATCCGACAGGTGTTGATGAGTTCTGGTTCAACGACATTTTCCAAGATCGTCAATAAGTGGAATACAGCCCTTATTGGTCTCATGACCTACTACCGGGAGGCTGTTATTCACACGAACGAGCTACTCGATGCATTGGTCAAAGCAGAGAACAAGATTCAGACACGAGTTAAGATTGGCCTGAACAGTAAAATGCCCTCCCGTTTTCCTCCTGTTGTGTTCTATACACCAAAGGAGCTGGGTGGTCTCGGAATGTTGTCCATGGGCCACGTCCTGATCCCTCAAAGTGATCTCCGTTGGTCGAAGCAGACCGACGTTGGGGTCACGCACTTTCGTGCCGGTATGTCCCACGAGGAAGATCAACTGATTCCAAACTTGTATCGTTATCTCCAGCCATGGGAAGCCGAATTCCTGGATTCTGCACGCGTATGGTCGGAGTACTCGATGAAACGCAAGGAGGCAAATGCACAGAACCGTCGTCTGACGCTCGAGGACCTTGAAGATAGTTGGGACAGAGGTATTCCTCGTATTAACACGCTATTCCAGAAGGATCGGCATACGTAAGCCAAGAAATACCATGTCCTTCACCCCACTGACGATTCTTTTCAAGTTTGGCTTACGACCGTGGTTGGCGTGTACGTACTGACTGGAAGCAATATCAGCTGTTGAAGCAGTGCGTTTTCCCCTTCTGTTACTCGTACCATGCTGAGTTGGCGCAGTAATCCCTTCTGGTGGACTTCACAAAGACACGACGGGAAGCTATGGCAACTGAACAACTACCGGGTGGATGTTATCGCTGCCCTTGGTGGTGTTGAAGGAATTCTCGAACATACACTATTCAAGGGTACTTACTTCCCTACATGGGAAGGCCTGTTCTGGGAGAAAGCATCTGGCTTTGAGGAGTCCATGCGATACAAGAAGCTTACTAACGCCCAGCGATCTGGTTTGAACCAAATCCCCAACCGTCGATTCACGTTATGGTGGAGTCCGACAATCAACCGCGCGAACGTCTACGTTGGTTTCCAGGTTCAGCTTGACTTGACTGGTATCTTCATGCACGGCAAGATCCCTACGCTCAAGATCAGTTTAATCCAGATCTTCCGTGCTCATTTATGGCAGAAGAGTGAGTCCACATCATGTCTCGCGCGCAGGTTTCGCTTAAGTGATATTCTGTAGTTCATGAGAGTGTGGTGATGGACCTATGTCAGGTATTCGATCAGGAGTTGGAACCGTTACAAATCGAGACAGTTCAGAAAGAGACAATCCACCCTCGTAAGAGCTATAAGATGAATTCGTCATGTGCCGACATCCTCTTGTTCTCCGCATATAAGTGGAACATTACCCGCCCATCCCTTGTGACCGATGTAAGTTCTTGCTCATTTAGTCGCGTAAAAACTCATCCCCTGGTGCAGAATAAAGATGTTTTAGATGGCACGACAAGTAACAAGTATTGGATTGATGTGCAGCTCCGATGGGGTGACTTCGATTCACATGATATTGAGCGGTATACACGTGCAAAGTTCCTTGACTATGTAAGTTGGTATAACTGAGCACAATTGGCCTCTAAATCATACTTTGTCAGGTGTCCGACTCGATGAGCATTTATCCATCGCCCACCGGTGTCATGATCGGGATGGACCTCGCATACAATCTGTGGTCGGCATACGGCAATTGGTTCCCTGGAATGAAGCCTCTCATTCAACAAGCTATGGCCAAGATCATGAAAGCGAATCCTGCCTGCCATGTCCTACGTGAACGTATACGCAAAGGTCTTCAGCTCTACTCCTCAGAACCAACAGAACCGTACTTAAACAGTCAGAACTATTCGGAACTCTTTTCGAATCAAATCATTTGTGTGTACGCCCAATTCAGTATATGAGGCGCTATTCACCGTTGATACAGGGTTCGTTGATGACACAAACGTATATCGCGTAACGATTCACAAGACTTTTGAGGGTAACTTGACTACCAAACCCATTAGTGAGCGGCTAATTTATACTCGATCCAACACATCTTATCGTATTCCTTAGACGGGGCCATTTTTATCTTCAATCCGCGGTCAGGGCAGCTTTTCTTGAAAATCATCCACACCAGTGTCTGGGCTGGTCAAAAACGTTTGGGACAGCTTGCGAAATGGAAGACGGCCGAAGAAGTAGCTGCTTTGGTCCGCTCTTTGCCTGTTGAGGAGCAGCCCAAGCAGGTGATCGTCACTCGCAAGGGAATGCTGGGTAGGCAACGACGTGTCCATTTCTGCACATCGCTTACCTCTTTGTCAGATCCCCTGGAGGTGCACTTGCTAGATTTCCCAAACATCGTCATCAAGGGTAGTGAGCTACAGCTTCCCTTCCAAGCGTGCATGAAGATGGAAAAGTTTGGTGATTTGATCCTTGTAAGTTTAAGGTCATTCTGAAAAGGCTGGACCTGACAAGAATCTTTTGTAGCGTGCCACACAGCCCCAAATGGTGCTCTTTAGTCTATATGGTATGCCCGACGTTCAGCTAGTGACACCCACCTTACATCTCCAACAGATGACTGGTTGAAATCCATCTCTAGCTATACTGCTTTTTCTCGTCTTATCCTCCTGCTACGTGGACTGCATGTGAACAACGAGAAAGCAAAAATTATTCTCCACCCTGACAAAGCGACAATAACGGAACCTCATTTCGTGTGGCCAACGTTGACGGACGATGAATGGATCAAGGTCGAGGTGGCCATGAAGGACCTCATTTTGGCTGTAAGTGATATCATCGGCTCGTAGATAGTCTTTTGTGATAGCTCACTTTTTAATGACTTAAAGGACTTCGGAAAACGTAATAGCGTCAACATTGCGTCGTTGACAGCCAGCGAAATCCGTGATATCATTCTTGGACAAGAGATAGTTGCACCCTCTGTACAACGTCAGCAAATGGCGGAATTGGAAAAGGGTGCCGAAGCCCAGGGACAGGTTACAGCCGTTCAAACGTGGGTCCCCCTTAAAGCAATTGTCTGCCGTTCTGCTGACTTTAACGTTAGTCAAACGACCAACATTCACGGTGACACCATCCAGACGGTCACGAGTAAGTGGGCTTTTAGTGACCTTACGCGCACCGTACTGAAGGGTTTCATAATATTGCAGCGACGAGCTATGAACAGCAAGTTTTCAGCAGTAAGTCAGATTGGCGCGTCCGTGCCATCTCCGCAACACACTTGCCACTTCGTCTCCAACATATCTACGTGTCCAATGACGACGTAAAAGACGATGCAGCTTCGTATACATACGTGCTACCAAAAAATGTTCTACGCGCTTTCATCACTGCTGCAGACTTGCGCACTCAGGTCGCCGCTTTCATGTATGGCGTCTCCCCACCAGACAACAAACAAGTCAAGGAGATTAAGGCAGTGGCTTGGGCACCTCAGCGTGGCAGCAATAACAACGTTGAACTGCCAACCCAGTTCCCCAAGGACGACTTCTTACTGAAGGATCTTGAACCTTTAGGATGGATTAAGACGCAAGCCCTCGAACTCAACCACCTCTCTCCCACCGACGTTACCACACAGGCGAAGTTTATGGCAGATCACCCTGAATTTGGGTCCTCGACCATCTGTGTCGCGGCTTCATTTACCCCTGGCTCTGTTTCCTTATCTGCTCATTCGTTGGCTGTCGCCGGATTCGAGTGGGGCCGTAAAAATATGGACAACTCGGCCAATCCGCCGGGCTTCAACCCCAACATGTCCGAGCGCGTGCAACTTTTGCTATCAGACCGTATTTTTGGTATGACCCTCGTGCCCGAAGGCAAGGTCTGGAACTACGGTATTGGTCTTACCCAGTTGTGGTCACCCAACTTGCCGTATAGTATGATCCTGGACACACCACTTCTATTCTGGGCAGAAGAGCATCGACCTGCGGCATTCTTGACTGTAAGTTGACCTCCGTCTCTAGTTTGAATGTGCTGCTTATCCACTGGCCTCACAGTTTGCAAGCTTGGAGCAGGGTGAAGACAGTGCAGATGTGGAAAATAGCTTTGCTTGATGTATCGTACTTCGTTGATTTCTTTGCTCACGTGTATTATATGTTGTCCCAACATTCGACTGTTCCCACTGGCCCCAGGTAACATCGACGTGTGACATGAGACGCACAATAAGTCAATAGTAAGGTATTACAGACTATGATGTTGTCACAAAGCCAAGAGAAACAACCGAGTCACGTTGGGAGAGAGCTACCAGCTTACCCCCCTGGTGTGCAGACCCAGACCCTCCCACCTCGGGTTTTTGCGGGCGCTTCACCGTGACTACATGGGATTTAGAACCCCTCCGAGGCGGCGGAGGGGAAAGGGCTATAAAGTCACGGTCTGGCTCCAGTGGTAGGGTCCTCAAGCCGCTCATCGTGTTTGATGACGGTGGCATCGACCGGAGATGGCTACGAGGTGGAGGCTTGGGAGTGGTCGGAGTGGCGGGATTTGAAAGCTGTAGAAAGCTTGGGTCGTTCGGTAGCGTCATTATATGTTCACCGAGCCCAAACGGATGGGGATATTGAAAATCAGGCGTGGGAATATCGTCGTCGTCATCACCGAGATCCAGCGTGCTAACCTGGAAGGAAGGCGCCAAGTGGGACGACGACTGTGTAGGAGGCGAAACGGGAGGGGTGCTTAGGATGCGCAACCGTTGCCTGATGGATAGGCTCCTTGAGGAGGGAGAGGCAAGGTTGACGGGATTAGAATTTCTTGACAAGGGCGAGGACGGCCGGGACGATGGTGCAGAAATCGGAAAAAGGTCCGACGTGCCAGTACTTGAGCTCCGACGATGGCCCGGAGCAATCACAACTTCATCGGGTCGAGGAGGGAGAGCAGACGAAGGGGGTGGTTTGGGTGAGGTCAACGAGAGCCGCAGTGCGCGCTGCGCGACAGAGCTTCTGAGAGACTTTCGGTGCGCAGGATCAGACACAGAAGGTGTATTCTCTGACGCAGTTTCCTTAATCGCTGGAGCAGGAGGGGGAGCAAAGTTGGGCGCTGGCCGCGGTGGCGGCATGGAACGCCGTTTGACTGCCCCAAGTCTTGCAGATGACGAGGCAGGGACCGACAAAGACATCGGCCTCGATGACACATCCTGGCTGACAACTGACACTGTCGATGAAGCAGAGGGCACTCTGCCAAAAAGAGTCGGAATCTGAGACCGACCTCGCGAATCAGAGGTGTTTGTCGAACTAGTGCTGTACATTGAGGAACCGGAGGCACGTTTCCAGAATGTAGGCGACGGCGAGGGATCGCTTCCAGGACTGGGTCTACCCTGGGACTGGGACTGGGAAGAACGAGCCGGAGAGCGGTCAATAGTGTTGACACAGGTGATTGGCACGGATATGCTTGCTTCTACCAGGGCGCAAGGCTTACTTTCCGACTGAGATGGAATAGAGGGTGGAGGCCCCGAGGGTGGCGTAAGTCGCTTCGGAAGGGGGGCGCGAGACCATCTTTTGGTGATAACGGAGCTTTGCAAAAGCTTATCCGATGGTACGGTTTTACCCCAGGGCAACAAAGGATTGGGCATCTCGCTGCCCAACAACGCCAAGGCCGCCTCATCACATTGCTCGCTACCATCCCTGTGACCAACACAAGGAGGCCACATCTCCAAGCCCGGGTTCGGGGAGAAAGAGTGTTTGCTCGAATTCACGCTGGACGAACAAGGGGACACAGGCGAAATCTCCTTCAGCGTAACATCACCAGTGCTCCCAGACGAAATCCCAAAGTTCCCCGCAACGCTACGATTGCCACTGGCTTGCTTGTACATCCTCTGCTGTTCGGGCGCAAGTGCTGCAGGAATGGTCGCAAGAGTACGCTTGCATTTCCTGGGAGGGGGCTGCAGAGAGAACGTCAATGTGCCTTGAGGTGAGAGAGAGGGCGTGGGCGGGGTGCTTGGGCCTGGGGATGTGCTAGAAGAGCTGGCCTCGGGGATGACAGTCGACATCTCTGGTGCGTCGCGCTCCTTTGATATCTTCAGGTCTGATGCAGTAATGACAACTGGCGGATTGGCTGAGCGTAGGCTCGGAGCAGGTGAACCTTGTCCTGGCACGTGTGGGAGTGATACTAGAGGCAGCGAGTGAGAGGGCGAAGAACTGGAATCCGCGGACGATTTAGTACAGAGCATGGTAAGGAGGCTGGTACCCGCCACGCCAAAAGAGTCCTCTGCATGCCCAGGCGGATAGACAGAGGCGGGTGATCCATCTACGGAAGGTGAACGGGATCGTGTCCCAGAGAATATTCCCTTGATAGCAGTGGCAGGCGATGGTGATGACGGAATGCTTGTCTTCAGGGAACGAAGGGATGAGGGAGGGGACGGAGAGGTTGGGACGGGGGGGGACGGGAACGAAACAGTGGCCGAAGGTTTAGTCGGGTGGGAAGTTGATATAAGACCCTGCAGATGCATCGAGAGCATAACATCTATGTCGCCCTTTGGTTCATTCCCCCCATTTGTGTGTGCCGGAATATGGAGACCGGCACGCACGGCTCTACAATAACAATCAGAACACCAGGCCACCGCAAAGCTCTGAAAAACTGTACCTCTGGGCCAACACCGCGTCCTTGATCGCTGCAATCCAACGCTGGGACTCGGCGGGGTCTGTGATCTGCAGAAACCACATGGTGTGCAAAGTGTCTTCCGCACTTGTCCCGCTTCGCCTTACGGAAACATCTCTTCCAGCAAGTTTAACCACGCTGCCTCTCCCAGCTACCTCCTCTTCAGCAACGAATATGACACTATTTTCGGTGACCTCTAATCTCTCGATCTCCTTGTCATCCTTTGAAGACCCTTTGAACAAATGGACGTGGGTTTTCTGACTGAGGGAATGGGATGTGAGCACAATTATTCGGGGCTTCCACTGTCTCGCAAGCGCGTAGACAAGCAGTGAGGAAGGTGGAGTGTATTTTGGTAGCGTCGAAGACAATAGTGTAAAGGGGGACAGTGCGGGGAGCGTCGCAGGAAATGGCGGTATATAGGGCGGTTGAGGGAACGGACTCTGACGAGAATCCGAGAGTGAGACGCTATCCGACCTCGACAGGTCGTGTAGAAGCTCTGGATCGAGTCCAATGGATTGTGCGGCTGCATCCCTTAACCGTTCGCGCTCCTCGTGCTCGTAGTCACCGTGTGCAGTTGTGCCACTAACGGCTGGGGCGACCATTGTATTGTTGCGGGCACTGATCTCGATGACATCTGGCACGATGTTACTTGTGGGGGATAGTGGATGGATGTTTGGTTTCTTTCGAGAGACGGAGCCAATTTTCTTGCGAAAACCGAATGCACCGGACGCGGTTGATAAGAGGCTCGTACGGTGCCTGGACGGAAGGGAGGTCAAGTGCTGCTCAGAGTGCGACTGCAGGGAGATGGAGTGCAAAGAAGGGTCGTGTGCAGAGGATGATTCTGAGGATTTGGGGCCAGTGTTGTCGGCATCTGAACGAAACGAAAGAGGAACGAGTGAGTCACGGCAAAGAAGCGACCTAGTACCGGTTGTCATGAGAGCGCACACCCTGGCTCCATGCTGATCCCACAAGCGCGGATTGGTGGGGAGGGGAGAGACGGCACTCACTGTAGGCATGTATGCGCCTGAACTCGAACGGACTCGAGTCTGCGCTGTCGAGGGAGGGATCTTTGCGTTTCAGGACGGGTGCAGCCGGGGCAGCGAGAGGGATGGGGCCCGGGCTGGCGGTGGGTGGGGGCGAGGCAGCGGAGAGGCGCCTGGGGAGCCGGGGGTGGCGGGAGATGGAGAGCGAGAGGGGCATGGGGGGGCTGGAGAGGAGGTGAAGACGCTGGCAAGAAAAGGTGGCGATATGAGCGTCGTGGTCGCATCAGAGGCGGTGGAAACGTGCGGATAGCCACGGACGGTGGCTCTTGCGAGGAGAAGAGACTTGCCTTGTCGTCGTGCATGTCGCCGGCTGAGACTCGGACTCGAACGTGGTGCACTCTTAAATCTCGACACGACCCACACGACAGCTTTATGCGCTGGCTGATCGCAGCAACGTCAATCTCATCCGACTTGTCGCGACGGCACGAGACAGCGTCCAATTCCACGTCACCACAGCTCGACCCCATGCCAACAGCTTACCCCGACCGCCGCTTGTACGTCCCGTACGGCCCAACAGTCCCCGGCGCCCCCCCCAGCATCTTCCTCGGAGCCGCTCCATCACCATATCGCGGAACGGACAGCTTCTGCTGGCATTGCTCACCCGCGTCGGCCCCCTCAGACCCGCCCACATACTCGGACTCCCGAACGTCGAGGCCAAGCAGACGTCTGAGGACCGCATTTTCACGCTCTAGACGCGAGAGCTCGCACTCCCGCTCCAACGCCCAGTCGTCCTCCCCCTGCCCAAACTCAAAGCCGTCCGACGGCGGACTGTTGCGTTCCGTAGCTAGGCTCTGAAGATTCGCAGATGGGGCGTCCTCCCCGTTAAGGACACGCAGGAGAGAACGCAACGTGGTCGATACTCGACCCAGCGAAATGGATTCCGCGGTCGTCGACGAAAGAACACGGAGGAGATTCTCAGACTCCTTGGCAAGGAGCCTCGCTTCATACTCGCGGATCAGCGCGAGCTCGTGTTCTTGGACGTCCCTCTGCATGACGAGTTTCCATCATAGGCTGACATGCGAGAGCAGAGCAAACGACATACTGCCCTCGTGCGGAAAGCACCCATAACGCTCTCCAATGTCTGCTCGTACTCCTTGATAAGGGCACCCAGCTGTTTGTTGTCGTGCAGCAGACCCTGGTTTTCTGCTGCAAGAGACGAATTCATCCGTTCCAGTTCTGCGTCATACACATCTGTAGCCATCTATGAACCGACCGCGCATGCAATTTCTCTGTTCATACAAATACATACCTTGAGGCTTGTCGAGATTGAACCTGTCGACGAAAGGTCTGCATATGCGTAGTCCCGCACAGTTCAGACGTACCTCCTCAGCACGAATCCAGTTTTCGAGTGAGCAGCCTGGGTCTGCGGGCATCAACTTAGTACTAGCTCGGCCAATGGGGAGAAGGCCCAACTTTGACAGCCCCCGTGGAAGCATGGAGTGTTATAGAGAGAGACTTGTTCCGCGCGAGCTGTTCCGAGAGTTCTTGAATGGTGTTCAAGAGCTGAACAAGTTCGGATTCGCCAGTATTGTCGAGGACGGTCATTGCATGCAGCATCCCCCCAATGGATTGGCCTCCCGCTTGTGCGCCGTGGTGCTCCACAAGTGGACTCCAACGTCAACTACTACCAAACCTGGCCTACAAAGACATGGCCAGGCTGCAGCAACACCAGTTGCCTCAACGCACATTTATTGTCCTCTGTGGACTTGTGGACCGACCTTGCCACTAGGACGACTGTATATGATGCCCCGTCGTTCTGATTGCTCGCTATCGACATGGCTTCACCACATAAATCCCGCCCCCTCAGGCTGGCCCGTATGAAATCCGTGCCTCTACGACTGGTCCAGCACACACCCAACGCGAAAACTCCAAGTGTCGACAGCGATAAATCTGCTCCGGCCATATCGAGTGTACCAGTCGGTGTCGCTACCCCTCAGTTTGATCTGGAGACGACATTCCCTGCCATCTTGGCTCCAGTCTCACTCCTTCGTAGGATTCCCGAATCACAGGATATCAATGCCTTACGCGCGCTGGCGCTCGTGTTCTCTCGTTGTCTTGATGCGATCTTGCACTCCATGGCTCATCTTCCCGAGCATGTGCCCACTAGTCTCAAGTACCATCTTACATTGCGCGGGGTCATCTTCTCAAAGGATACGTTCCTGGGGCACATTGGCCATATTCCGCTACATGACCGGCCGTCATCTCGTCGGGAAGCAATTCACGTCGCCATGCAGTTTCTTGACTTGACAATGTCGAGTCTCAAGAGCTTCTTAAGCGTTGCTGCCTACGAAGCAGCACAGTCGAAGCCTTTGCCGCAAATCCCTGTCGAGGATGATCCTGTTCCGGTTACCGACGAATCTTACCCATCAGCTTCACGCTCGTATTCCTCTGTCGAGAGCCGCCATCTCAGTTCGAATGGATATATCCTGGCGTCATGCTCGGCGGATGCACTCGATCGACCACGAAAATCGAGAGTCTCTGCATTGCTCAAACCCCTCCGCAGAGTACGGAGGAGGCCTTCTTGCTTGGGCTCAGTTTGTCTCGATTCCGCCGCATCTAGCACATTGATCAATAGCGAATCGGACGACCTGGGCCATGGTTATGTGCATGTCTCTGTCAACATCCGTAACTCATTGGCCCAATTTCCCGTTTCAATTGATCCGACTCCAATACCCCACCCTGAAGATGACAAAGAACTGTGGAAAGATCGTAATGGGTTAGCCCAACTTGCATCTCTCAAGGCTCTCGTGCGGTATATGACCAGTTCCGACGCCGATAGCGACGTGGAGATCGTCGATGTCTTCTTCTTATGTTTTCGCTTCTTCTCGAGCCCTAAAGAGATATTTAACGCTCTCGTCTCCAGATATGACGAAAACATACCTTGTCAATCTTCCTCCATGATCCAATCACCTTCTATGCAGGTCAGGATACGCATCGCGAGGCTGCTATATTTCTGGGTGGACCTTCACTGGCGAGCGGAGGATGCCGAAGTGTTGACACCTCTAACACAGTTTACCTTCTCCCGCCTAGCACAGGACATACCATGGGAGGCATCCTTTAAGCTGGTTTCTTCATTGCACCAACGGGCTTGTGCCGGCGGGAGGTCTCGAGGACTCAGAAAGGAAAAAACGATCACCCGTGTGGGAGCGAGGCATCGACAAGAGTTGCTTAGCAGCACCTGGGAACCACGAGAGAAAAAGTTGATGAAAAGGAGCGACTTCTCCAGAGTCAAACTGGAGCACTTTCACTCTCCCGGAGGACATGCCATGCTGGCACTTCAAATGACACTCATGTTATGGGAAAAGTACCGTGCTTTCGAGCCTGAGGATGCAGTTCGGTATTTGATGACTAGGGACGGTGACGATGATCCACAGACGTCCCAGATCGCGCGCAAAGTGGCAAATTTTATGGCTTATGAAAGGGGTGTACACCGGTTTGTGATGGACAGCATCGGGTCTGCCGAATCGGTCCAAAAACGAACCGAATTGACAGAATTTTTCCTGGAGTTGGCCACCGTAAGTTCTCTCCTGACGGAGTGACGAGGGTCAGTAAACATGGAAACAGAAATGTCACGAGCTCCGCAATTACTCGGCCTCCTGTCTAATCGCCCTCGCCTGCGATCGACCAAGTGTGCTTCCCTTCATCACGGTACGCAGCTTTCAAAAATTGCAGTGGATGCCAACTTGTCCTCACCTGCCAGCCAGAAATTGAAGCTCAGTCCAGCTCATGAGCAAATGAAGACTGCGTTACGGGACTTCTATACGCGGGAAAACCATCATATGGCAGGTTATAAGAAAGCACTACAAAGCTGTTGCTGTCCCGCCCTTCCCGGAATGAGTGAGAATTCTCTTGCCTGTATGAGACAGACCCACCTAACATATCCAACAGTGCTTTTCATCCGGGAAGTTGCACGTGGATGTGGGTCGGGACCCTATGACCAGCACCCCGGTTTTCCTGGGTCTCGTCTGATAAACCTGAAACGCTACCGCCCAATAACGTGGGCTGTTAGGGGTATGTGTGAACTTCTGATACATTTGACGATAGTCGATGATTTGCGCAGCGATGGAGAAGTGCCACTCCCCGTTCAGAATCAGGCGTGTCGACTACATCTGCGACTGGCTTGAACACGTTTTGTCCAACTACATCGTGGGCACTGAAGCAGAATGGGAAAGACGCATATACGGCAATTGGTGTGCCAACCCAACTGGACTTGAGTAGGAGGCGACGGCTGATTTCGTTGTCTTCTTGGTCTTTGCAGTCGTCAATTTTGCGGAGTTGGAGATTAGTATTACGCAGGCGTGGTATGGAATACGAATGGTATCCTTTTTCCCCTGGGTTTCCTTGGTAACTGAACAGAGTCGCTCCTTGCCCGATTTTTTACGCACCAGAAGGCGTTGCTTCGTTGCAGCGATAATATCCTTATGTTATTTACATATTTTCCTCAAATATGAACGCCTGATCGTTATTCTCTCTTAAAAGCATGGTGACACCCGAGTAGATTGCGGGATCTACAGTATACCTGCATATCTGCATACACAACCACATGCCAGCAGCGCTGCTGTCGCTTCAAGCCGGATGAGCACGGACTGCCTCGATTCGTCTCCTTGCAATTTGACGTCGGTTCAGTGATGAAAAAGAAGTGACAACCGCATCCTTATCCTTGCTCCGTTCCACCTCCTCGCTTGGAACACCCAATATAATTTCAACGTGGCAAGGGTGACCCTGGTAGGGGTTGATACGACCGTGTGCACGGTACGTACGACGACGAGTTTTCTAAGTCGGGGATTTAACGACTTGGCCGTAGAACAAACAGTTGTCAAAAACATACGGGTGCCTGCTGAACGACAATGTTTTTGATGATCAGATCTTCGAGTTCCAAGTTCTTTGCATCAGCGTTGGCCTCGGCATTCTTCAAGAGACGAGTGATGAACTTGACGGATTTCTCGGGCCAGCGACCTTGGGTCGTCTTGAATTGCTTGGCCTGACTAGCACGACCGACGCCACCCGAGAAACGACGAAATGGGATGACCTGTTTGTGTTCCACAACATCGCCAAGGTAGGCGTAGGCCTTGGTCAATTTCAAGCCTGTTAGAGTCGTTTGACTTCGGTTGACCATGTTCATTCGGTCATAAACACACCTGAAAGGGCAGCGCCGACCTCACGCATATTCTTGAAGTGAGTGCGCAGGTACTCGCCACGGGCACGAGCGGCTGTACGAGCGGTGCATGATCAGGGTGAGATCGATAAGGTGAGCTTGTATGGGACACCGACTTTTTTCGGGGTTGGTGGCAAGGGCGGCGGCGGCGTAACGAACTAGATAGACGACATGGTAAAGAACGCGAAGAAGCAGGACCTCAAGATTGCACGTACCCATCTTGAGGGGTTTGTCGAACGTTGTGTGCTGAATGAGTGTATCAAGTTCCTGGGTGGCTTAAACCTTGCTTTAATAGTTTTACGGAGATTACCGAGATGTTGGTCACACGTGACTTGTCTCTGCCAAGCCAATCGGGGTAGGCCAACGTGGTTACGCGAATTCCGCTTCAACCAGCTCATGCCAGGGAACAATGATAGCCATGATTCGTCCGGGGCTGCGCCTGCTCATCACACCAGCGTCTCCTTCTCTTCGCAGTCCACTGTATTGACGTCCAATGGAGCGTCACAGGAAACAGAGACCTCCAGCAAACCATCTGATGACCAGGTACGCATGCATACACCATGCAGCAGAGAGCGCGTCACGAGTGCGACCGTAGCTAGGGGCACTCGCAGCGCTCCTAGAGAGAGAGAACAGGATAAAGGAAGGGGCAGAGAAATTTCTGAAACTCCCCATCACCGTAGGGGCTGATTATAGATTGTGAGGAACTGCACTAAACCTAGTTTCCCAAGGACACAATGCGGACGCAAGTCGAGTCAGAATTAGAAATGGCCACAAACGAAATAGACATACTCACCAAGAGAATTGAACAAGGTGAGGTCATTTTCATTATGCAGTCACTGTCAATTCCTACCGCGCACTTCCAAGAAACATCGCGTGGCAAACGGAGGAAGAACGGAGTCGGACCAATGGCCAAGCGCAAGTTCGCCGGGCAAGCCCCGCCGTCCACCATCCGCTTCAGAGCGGATAGTGATGACAGGGATCGAGGTAGCCATTTGCTAATAAAGCTGTGTGGTATTATTCAACAGCCCCAGCAGATGACTTCATCACCGCGTTGAACCAGGCTAATTCTTATCTTAAATCACTCACCACGTCTTCTCGCCCTGGTCCATCGACTTCAGCGATAGCGTCGTCGTCGAGCATCTCTACCGGCCCCACAAATTCTGAGCTTGATAAAACGCGCATTGACGTCATGAGTAAACTGATCAGTCTTCTTCAACGCAATCTTCGCGTCCGATACGAGTTGAATTTGTCTGAGCTAGTCCAAGCGTCAGTTCTGTTTCCACCTTTCTTCATAGCATACCAACTCATGAATTGTGCAAGTGTGATACCATGCCTGTCAGACAGATTCTCAAAGCATTGTCGTGCAACGGCGTATAAGCTCATTCGCCATTCATTGGTTGATTTTGCCTCGATAGAGGAGCTGCATCGCCAGCCTTTGGAATGGTTCATAGTAAAGTAGTGTTGTTTACTTTCTCTTCTGCTGTGTGTGAACTTCTTCTCTAGGTCGCTCGCGCGTGACAACAAACACGCTGTTGAGAGAGAGCAGGTCATCAAGCTCATCCGTGCTGTGGTTGATGTTGTATCCGAGAAGCGTGACAGACGAGGAAGTGCTGGTTCGACATCGATCCCCCTGTCTGAGCCAATAATGCGGGCGTTCGTTGCGGTTGCTGAGCATGCAGAAGATCCATTCAGACAAATCTGTGTTCAAACATTGGCCGAAATGAGTTCGTCAGGATCCCAAGCGAGTTAGCGCAACGTCCTGATCGCATCTTCGACTGTAGGTTTGCTTGATATTGATCTGGTTGCAAGGGCAGGTGGTATCCGGTTCCTCCTCCATGCCCTCGGCGAAGGCCCAGTGGAAATCGGACCCATCCTTGCAGCCACATTCCTTCACATCATCGACTCCCCACGCACTCGTGCTTACTTGCGACTAGGTATCGATGTCGAGGTAGGTTGCGAAACCATGTGTTCTGTTCCTCTCAAACACCCCCTGAGATTGCACTCTTGGCGGTGACTGATGCCTATGGGCGCGGTCCTGACCACGCAGAACGTATGAGGAGTTGCACGAAGGTTATAGAACTCATGCTTCGGACTTGGAGCGGTTGGTGTTTAACTGTTTGATTTACCCATCGCTGATGGTACGCTAGGACTCATGTATTTCTGCATGGAGGATCAGAGAGCGATCAAATCCATCGTTAATACACTGCGGATACCTTCCCTCGACACAAGGGTATATCAATTTCCTCTGTGGGTCCCTAAATACTGAAGAGAATATAGGAAATCATTCTCGATATGTTCTTCGATCTTCTTAACATCAAAGCCCCTGAGTGGTATAAGACCTTCATTGATGGCCGTCGTTTGACGAGTGAGTGACCTACACTATTATAGCGTGAAATTCAAACATATGTTTTGTAGTGTACCGTAAACCCCGGAACTTGCCCGAGCGCGTTGGTGAAAACAAACCTCCGGAGCGCTCGCCCGAAACGCTAAAGCTAACTGATCAGTATATCGCTCTTCTGCTTTTAGTATTCACTAATGCAGGTTTGCTAGACGTAAGCACGTTGTTCCTATCTTTGGTCACGTCCTGATGTTATCTTTAGGCGTTGACTTGCATGCTGGAAGAGAGTACTATTGGATCCAACTTGACGCGCAAAGCCACCCTGCTCATGGCAGAGGTGATGCAAATGGCAAATAGGGTTTTGCCGCTCACAATTGCAGCAAATATTCAGGCTGTCCCTCGTGTCTTCAATCTCGCATCCGATTATAACCAAGGGGAGCATAGGATCGTCGGAACATCAGCAATATCCGCCATTGATAGTTTTAATCGCAACCGTGCAAGGCTGCAACCTAATGTCAAGAGTACGAGGCCGAGGTTAGCCCTCCTTTGATCTCTTACGCTATTTATTGGAACACCATCCTTGTGCAGGGCTAATTCTGCAGAAGATGCTGTTCGACGAGGGCAACGTCAAGTCGAGCAAAGTAAAATAAAGATCGGCATGCAAATGGATGACAAAACGTTCCAATCATGCTTACTTGAGACTCAGGTGAACGGTTTCATGTACGGGTACTCGTTCCAATTTACACCAATGTCCTCTAGGTCATGCTCACCAAAGACAATACAAAGTGGAATTTTGACATGCTTCAGGAGCTGATCGACGGACCACTCCTCAACCCTAAACGGCTAGAGGAAGCTATCAAAGTTTCGCGCTTCATGCGTCGCCTCATGTCGTTTTTTCACCCATTTTCACATCGTTTTTCCGATCTACCCCGCAAACAAGTGAATTCAGTGTGCAGCCGCTTGTTGTCTCCTGACTCACGACGGCTATTTACAGGCTAATTTTCGGTGGGTTCGATTGGGGTGTAATTTCATTACGACCCTTCTTGCAAGCCCAGATGGTATTCGCTTTCTCATGACGGAGGATGATTTTCTTGATCAGATTGTGAAGAGTTTTGCCCAACTCGATCCAGTGCGTACCCCATTCTTTATACGTTCGCCCCACTGACCCCGAGCGACAGTTCAACCCCACCCCAGAATCTGATCTAATCTTCTCCAAAACACGCATATCAGACACCCTGACTTATGGCTATTTTGAAATGTTAGGCACTCTTAGCAAACATCCGGAGGGACTAGAGTACGTTACCGACGTTTCCACGACATCAATACCTAACGTGATTCATAGGCTCATGGAAAAGTCGAAGATCTTTACTGCTTTCTATCATCTTAGCGAGCTTCGAAATCGCGAGGATCTCATAACTGCGGTGATCACGAATCTGGATTATACCATGCACGTGTTCTTTGCCCGTTTTTCTAGTACCGAATTTAACAAATATGTAGTGATGGGCACCCCCGTGTAGTGCTCTTGAAAGCCTTGACATCCGAAGATGTTCACATACGCTTATTTGCGACGAGCTATCTTGGTGAACTGATCCGCATTTCCCTTTGCCCAGTCTCATGGAGTTTACGGCTTCTCCTAACGCAACTCTACGATCCTTCTCCGGAAGTGTGTGAGATGGCTATTCAGTTCCTTGAAGAGGCCTGCGATGTCATGGAAGTGCTCCAACTCGTCGTGGAAATGCAGCCAACGATGGATCATCTTGGTGAAATAGGTCATCCATTGCTGCTAAAGTTGGCTCTAACCACAGCACCCCCTGAAATCGCCCAGCTAACATAATCTCATTAGATTCATGTCCACTCCAATGGGCTTCCGGTACCTTTACAACGCTGGCTATATTGACAGAGAGATGGATATGTGGTTTCATGTAGGCCAAGTGCCCCCTTTTGGCACTCCGACTAACAGTCAGTGTACAAGGAACGAAACACCTACTACGTGGTCCAGGTAGAGATTTTTTTGGCCAAAGTGTTCAGTTCTGAGGCCGCGGAGGATGATGAAGACGTTCTGCGAGTGACATGCTTCTGTTTTTGGCGCTAGTACTAATCAGGACAACAGTGCCTTTGATGGGGTCGTCCCACCTCATTTTTACGGGGAAATGTCCAAAACTGAACTTGGTTGTCAAGTCTTGAGTGAAAAGGGGCACTTTGCAGAGTTTTCTCATTTTATTCGACAGCATAGTCTTGAGAGCGAAGATCTCGAACTCATCTTGAAGCTGAAGAGCATTCTTTGGGCAGTCGTGCGTCACTTTTTCTTTTTCTTTTAATCTATGCGATCTTGGCTGGTTGATGTTTACAGGGCAATGTTGGCGCCACTGAGGGTGGCTTGCCATTTCTCGAAGAGGAAGAGATAATTCCATCGATTCTTGACATAGCAGAACACTCTCTCATACCTTCCGTACGAGGGTGAGGCGAAAGAACGCAAACCATGATAAGGGACTGAATCGGCTCTTAGAACATGTTTCTTTATCTTGGGATTGATATCATCGACGGCCCAAGGAGCTGAAATATTGGACGACTATAGGTGGGAGGCCACTCTATCACCACTCGGTCTTCCCACTGGACTGTGTGTACCGGTGGATTTGGACCGGTTCATCTCGGTACGAGTTGTATGCACACGAGATCGTCACTCCTAATTTTGATCAAGCTTCCTACCTGGGAACCGGTTGAAGTCAAGAGCGATGCAGATGTTCGCCTACTTCCACCTACGGCACAGACTGAACTCGAAGTGATCACTGCGATCGATAATCTAAGTAACACGGTGATCGCAAACACCGCTTCCCGTTCCCTGGCTAGGTCAGTTCTTATTGAATAAATTGTTGCCGACTGATCTTGTCGCACTAGGATGAAGTCACGACCCGAGTATCGTTCCACCTTCACTTCTCCAACCGTGTTCTTCAGGGCCCTTCATATTATCTCTACGCAACGTTATCGTCTTCCCGTGCGGAGATACATTCTCGATTTATTCAATATCGAACTTGACTACGATGTGATCAAGACGATTTGCGACGCCGCTGCGTCTCTCCGCGCACCGCCGTCATTCAAGCAATCCGAGGCTCACATTAGTCGTGTAGTCAGCATGCTGGGTCCGAAACACGTTGGCCAAGAGTCTGATAGCGACGCGGAAGAGGATGATTCAGAGATGGACGACGTAGCCGAGGAAGGTGCTGTCAAGAACAACCCCATCATCATGCTGCGTCCAATGAGTAGGATTATTGGGTTCAACACATGACGGCCCCCTCTGGACTTGGCCTCGATAGATTTGCAATTCTCGTGAACGAGACCATTGTAATTTATGTCACATAGCTACATGTATTATATACCCAATCGTCCCTAGGCCTTTGTGTCCCCAAAGCCGCAGTAAGTGTATCTGCCTGGAGCCTTTTTTAAAAAGCTTAATCTTTAAAAAAGGTGATTGATGACAGTACTGCACCTCAGGGCACCTAGTACATGTCTGCCAAGTATCAGTCGATCGCTCTTCCGCAGCCCAAAAGCTTCCTAGAGTGCGAGCGATGGCTGTTGGAGTAGAGAAAACGTACCTTGTCGCGCAACCCAAGCGAGGACGTAGATTTATGCAACGGTTGCTAATGGTATGCAGGCGGGGAAGTTCTTTTCGGAGCTGAAGCACGATCGGATTCCGCAGTATGACCAGCAACTTGTACCCATAGTGTTGTGGGCAGAACTACTGAGAAGATGATGGATGTCGATATTGAGTAGGTCTGTCACGTTCGTTGTTGAATCACTCGGTGGATGCTTTTCAAACCATCTACGCGCGACATTCATTTGGGTAATCAGCTCTGGACCCAGAGTACTCCTTTACCGAAACGATTTGGAAGCCTAGGCTTCCTCCACGAAAATCGTAGACGTCGGAGTCCCGGTGTTGGGGCCTAGAACAACACACGTCTGAATGACGACGTGGCTGAGCTCAACACGCGACGTACCCGGCAACATGTAGAAATTCGGGATGTCGGGAATCGTCGTACCCTAATAGCCGGTCGGACCTCCATGAGCATGGTAATATCCTTGGTACGTCGTTCCGTTTCATCCCTTTACACGTATGGGATACTGATCCTGATGCGCGCACACCGTCAACAGCCCAGCTTATATATATAAACGACAAGAACAAAAACGTCACCCCACTCGCTTTCTTCGAGGCTAAATAGCCTACTAGTTTGTTTACATCCAGGGGCCAAGGATTTGACAACGGACACGTCAAGGAAATGTACTGAACTTGCGATGCGTGGGTACCAGGTAATCACGGTACTTGCTTGGTGTGTTGTCCAGTGTGCATTGTCGCAAACTCTGCAACGACCTGCATATGTCATACCAGCATAAAATGGACTCGGCGGTATCTCTCGCGGCGTAAAGGGCCAGTCGAACTCCGAACGTCGGATGCTACCAGGTACTTGAACATGTTACAGGCCTCGTCGCTAGGGGAATACCCATTTTGCCGTATCGGAGTATGGCACATGAGGCTGACCTCCTGAGTAAGCGCAGGAACATGTTGAAGACAAAGAGTTACTCGTGTGTTGAACCATACAGGGGGTCGAGTGAAGCTATAAGGTCGCCTGGTACCCGGAAGATGCACTTCCAATGGCGGCCACGTGTTTATGGCGAAGGCCTAGACCCTGAGGCCACGTCGCCGAGTGAAACGAGATTCCCTTGGGCGATTTGACCTCGGGTATTGGTATTTTCAGTATCTCCAGGAGGTTTGCCGCGGAAATGACAATATGCGCACCAGTAGTGGTCTTTGTCCTGTTGGAACGTCTTCGGAAATGGTCTTGTAGCAATTGTGAACATCGCTCCACTCTGCCAAGACGACGTCGGTATCGAAAACGAGGTATCATATCTCTTTGCGAGGCCAATCCAACAGTCATGGACTTTGGATTGCAAACCGTGAGATCTGTTTCAGCTGGGATCGAGAGGCGTATCTCCTCGTCAGAGGGGCAGACCTAGGAACGGCAAATAGACGATTCATAGATGCGCTGTTTACCCATACAGGCTACACATCGGCCTGCAAGAATGCTGAACACCCATTCACCGTTGGCTTATCACTGGTACTTACCCTCCGGCGCCTGCCTACTTTGCTCGCGTTTTCGTATACCTGAGATAGGCTGTGAGCGGCCACCGGCGGGGTGCAACCTGCAACAAGGTGTTTAAAGCCAAGCCTATCGGACCTTTGAGTAACAGCACAGCCACCACGGCGTGGACCGGTCCTGCATTCAGCCAGCGTCGTCGAAACAACATCCATGTCTCTCCTTCGCACCTGCCGTGTTCGACCAAGTTTGAACGCGTTGGCGTATACTCGCGGCCTCTCGACAGACCAACCCGCGCAAACCCAAGTTGCACCTGCGAAACCAGAGGGCACACAGATCGCCGAACCCGTCCACGGCGAGGTTTTCACCGCCGATGTAGTCAGCGGCGCACCTGGTATGTGTCTCAATCTCTCGCTTCTTCGCAACCGACAAATACATTGCACTTCCCCAGCCGAGCTTCGTCATCGCGCGGTGCGCATCTACCAGCCCACACGCAACACGATGCAAAGCGGCTCTGGAAAGTCGGAACGTTGGCGCATTGACTGGGATATCCTTCAGGGCGCCGGCCGTTGGGAGAACCCTTTGATGGGTTGGGCTAGTTCGTGAGTAGTCATCGTGCGCGCTTCGGATCATCTATCAACTCGTGCGCTAGTGCGGACTACATGCAGGGCACACGGCTTTCGTTCAAGAGCAAAGAAGACGCTGTCCATTTTGCCGAGAAGCAAGGCATGTTCGCTTTTACTCCAGTACTCCCTCTGTTGACGTCTTAGTGTTCGGTTCTAGGGTGGGATTACTTCATGTGAGTTGTGTCCTCTCGAGCACTTGTCTTACTGACTTTGATTGTACAGTCAACCGGAAGCGGTGAAGAGGATCCCTCCAAAAAACTACTCGGAGAATTTCGTATACGTGCCTCACAAGTTACGTATCATGCGTACCAAGTAGAGCCTATTGGCATCCCTGCAGGAGATCTCGCTCAATGCCATGCCGTGTCGCGTTGATGGCTAGATTCATCTCACCAGTCCTCGACTGGGCAACATGTCTGATGCTAGCGTGCACGAGGCTCCAACCACAGACCTTAACGATGACACCTGGAGGTATCTGTTTCCCTAGCTGAATACTGACAACTCCATTCTTGCCCGTTGCCCCGCTGAGCTTGGGCCGGCGCTTCCCTTTGTGCAAGGATATCTTCCTGACGAAGATCAGGCACATTCGATGAGCTGACACGTGAAGGGGGGCCGCGTGCAACACTCCGGCCCGTATTTTCTTCGTTTGACGCCATAGCTATACATCGAACGTGTCAGTTTCTTCTCTGCTCAACGTGTCCATGAGGTAGTATATTATGGACATTTGCACCACATGAATCTCAAACCCAAACTGCGCACGACCGCTGAAATAGTACAACACCGGACAAGAAGAAATGGAACTCGAGTGCCTTGGACTCCTGCTCATGTGCAGTAAATCGTACCAATGTAGATCCCCTGATAGGGGCCCAGGTGATTGAGGATATCGCCGTCAAAGATGTTGGGTACTGTTTTGATGGTGCATTGAGCACCTGTCGCATCGTCGTAGCCTGGATGCCGATCTGCATGTTACTGGACGAAACGTATAGAATATGGGTCGCCATGTCTACCTGGACACATGACTGCACCGTTGTGCTGAATGATATCAACTTCATCCACGACGTGCGAGAAACCCAAGAAGCGATCTGGGACGATGGGAATGATGTCTTTTTCATTGTTTATCCGCTGGAAACCATCAATCTATAGAAAGACGGTTCTTGACCTGTTTTGCCAAATGGAATAGTAACGATTGCGCTGAATAGGGCAGCCCATGCGGTGTTACCGACACGAGGGGTGCCATAGGTGACACCTCTAATGGTGATGCTGGGTGGAAAATGAAGGGCCATGAACATGGAGTCGAGTTCGGCGAGCGCCCCTCCGAGGGTACGCCCGACCTAGAAAAATCGGTACAAAGATAGGGAAAGAAACCAATGCGCACGAGAATGACCGGTGTTGCGCCATAGCGAAAGATGAGGGACTTGACTTCATTGAGAATAATTGCAGCTTTCTGAGCATGTTTGCTAGCGAAGCCACTGCGGACCAGGATACTGTTGTCCACGCCAGGGGAGAGCATGGAGTCGAGGTTCTCCATGACAATGTTAAGGTCAGTAAGATCAGAAGGACTATGAAAGGGTACATCAGTGTGGTCTAAGGAGGGAAGGAATGGCTACAATTGAATGGGATCCGTGTCTTGGTGGCGACGGAGTTGGTGGAAGCCCAATAGCCAGCATAGTCTCCAGAAAGATTATAAGAAAGAGTGCGAGAGAAAGAGAATAGTTACTCCTACAATACTGGATGGCGTCACCATCACCACCAGTGAGAGAGACGTGGAAGTCCAGGACAGTCTGACAAGCGTCTTGGAGCATGTGAGAAGGATGGGATTCTCGGAACGAAAGAAACACGACCACAAGTCCAGCCCTGCACGACGGAAGGGGAGCACTATGCAGCCCTTGTAAACAGGGTGTACTAGGGGGTGAGAGCGGAGAGCTGGCTAGCGGTCATGGTAGTGACGGATGAGACATGGGTGCCACCCGGAAGGGGATGGGTAGGTGTAGCAGCGGCTCCAAGAGTGGAAAGGAGAACGAGGGAGTGAGTGGATGGGTACATGGGTGGGAGTATGGATACATCTCACCTGTCCGTACTATCTGTATCTGCGAAGAGAAGGTGGGGAAGAACCCTGCCTGACCTCAGGCTGGTTGCGACGCGTCGTTCTCTGTCGTTTCGCTGTCTGGGTGTCATGCCAAAGCGCAGAGGCCCGAACCCACATTCCAGCAAGAGAGTGATGCAGATTCAGACATCGGCCCATGACAGTCCAAATGTCGCCCTGGCTGGATCTAGTACAGTTTCATAATGTCTAATACCAAAACCTAGTTGTGTACAAATTCCTAATATACATTACTAGATTTTCATATACATTATGAGAAAGTCAACTGTACAAGCAATTTTGGTAAGCACTGGGTAGTTTTGTTCCAGTCAGCATCTCCCTCCTTGACCGGGCCTGGCGCTCTCTGGTCGCGCTTGGCTCGTGTGGTCGTATTTGAGGGACAATTCGGTTTCCACTAGGCTTTCTCCATCCTCCGTCAATCTCTGTCATTGTCAAGAGTGCATAGTTCGTTATTCGGCGCCGGAGTGGCTGCTCTTGCACGTCCTGATCGCCGCGTACTGATGTTCTCTTACTCACTCCCCTTACGCCTGGGCCGCATCTCCCGTATGGCTCCATTGATCCACACGCATTTAGGTTTGCGCTACTTTTTCCCCCAGCAAGACGACGTGTTGTGAAAAGCATCCCGAAAGAGCTAGTCACAATTACACACCAGACACATTCCTTATCTAAATTCTTACTGGGGCGGAGTATCTATCAGGCGAGTCGTTCTGTGTAGGAATCCGACTAAACGTCTCATAGCATACGGCTCATCCTTGCACATGGATTCCAACGCTTCCCGTTGCTGGGTATCCGTTCGCTTCCTAGGCATGGCTCAACTGTTCTGGTAGCCTTTTCAAAGAGAGCAATAAGGCGGCACACACCGATCTTCTCTCGATCCACAAGCTTGACTCGGACGTCATTTTTAAGTCGCCCTGTCGCCCCGCGTGTCCAGTCGCCAGGAACAATGACATGGATCGCACACGTTAGTGCAAGCGCCGGGGCCCCTTTGCACTCTGGTTCATGAGGCAGCATAGTCTTATGAATACATAGCAGGAGAGAACCTACGACCGTGCTCGGGATCTCTGCCACCACCGCCTTGCCACTGCCTCATGCCCTCCGCCTAGCTCACACCACTCCAATGCTTCGCGTCACGGATCTGTGGAACAGGGCACTGCTTTTAGTTTGTACTCTTTCCCTGCCCCTTAAGGTCTCACCGACTACGTGCGTACGGTGCGATCGTGTCTTGCCAATGTTGTGGCTGCTTCCCCAAATCTGCATACGTGGCAGTGACACTGATAGTAGAGGATACAGAGGCTGTGGCTGCCACTTGCAGGAAATTTAAACTGGGGTGGTCGCAAGTGTGTATATTAGCTTGTTACCTAAAAAGGGAATAATGTGGCTGCACTACAGTCGCGTACGTACTTAAGCCCGAAATGTGCGACGTTCGCTACATTGACCTTGACCTGGATGATAAGTATCTCGCATGCCATGGAAGACCGTCTTCCCCCCCACACCACTTCAGATACATGGTCTTCTCGAGTCCTCGATGGTGACCAGCCGTCCTCCTCGACATTGAAGCGACCGCTCTCTCCCTCCTTTGAGGCGGTTGAGGACGAGATCACGAGGAAGAGGTTCAAGGATGACCAGTCAGAACACATTGCGCAAACACCAAGAGCATCTACGTCTAAATATGATGCCCTTGTCGAGGATCTTGCTCAGGAACTCCAATGCGGCTGTTGCGCCGAACTCGTCTACCGACCGGTCGTCGTGTCACCCTGTCAACACTTCTTTTGTGGAAGGTATTCCTGATTGATGTATCAAGTGTGATTATTTGCTGATAGTGCTGCAGCTGTTGTGTACTTTGGATCAAGGTGAGTTGTCGTCAGACTGCCGGCCCCCGACGCCACATAATGGTTCCGGTTG
This sequence comes from Boletellus emodensis, assembly GCA_038089935.1. Lineage (NCBI taxonomy): Eukaryota > Fungi > Basidiomycota > Agaricomycetes > Boletales > Boletaceae > Boletellus > Boletellus emodensis. Next base: position 116,403 of record JBBPLU010000013.1, read on the forward strand.
GCACTATCACGGGCTGGTTTGGATTCCCCTGACGTGTGGTCGTGTCATTTTCTGTCATTGAGACGTTACCCTGAAGAAGTGCAGGCGCTAACTAGGTCGATCTACAGAACGGTGGCACCAATTGTCCCGCTTGCAGAGGGATCTCGAGTTTTGTCACGCCATCTCGCCCTCTTCAGACAATCGTCGATGTCCTTTTACGTGCGGAGCCCTCGAGGATACGAACAGAGCGAGAACGAATTCAGGCGGATGAAATATATAAAACCGGCACATCAATGCGGGTGTGTGCAGTGATCCATACCCATCCGGTCATGTCTCAGGCATTCCTCCAGATTCCGACCCCCCGAGAGGCGTCTCCAGAGCCAAATCTCAACCAGAATTCAGATTATGCCCGTCCCTGCCCGCACTGTGGGCCGGATAACCCATACGGATGGAGATGTCCGCAGCCGATCATAGACTATTCAGTCGACCCCGAACAAGCTTGGCATCTCGACGACGGCGCTCCGCCGGGACATGCATATTGCGGAAATTGGTATGTATCTATTGTGCAATGCACTCTGGTATTGTTGACTGTTCTAACAAGTGAGATGCTGCTCGCCCTCGGAGCCCCTGTCACGACGAAATGCGACTTCTGTCAGGTCTCATTTTGTGGAATCAACGTCCAGGGTAGATGTAACGCGTCATCCTTAGTTGCCCAACATCCTCACAGTATGACCGACATCGGTGACCTTATCCAATCCTCCGAAGTCTACGAATGTTTCGAGAACAACACTGTGGAGGTCGAAATCATGTTGGATTATTTGACTAATGGACAAATCATTCCAAGGCAAATATATCGTGACGTGAGTTTATGAAATCGGCCAGGGCCTAGAGTTCCCAAGATAATGATCCGTGGTTTGCAGATCGTGCAACACCTACAATCACAACCCACCGGGTTCCGGCCCCTAATCGAGTCAGACCTTTTCGTGGACATGCATAATGTCGCAGCGGGAACTGATGATAATCCCAATGCTCCGAGGACTCGCATTTGTAGGCACTGTGCAACAGAGGTATTGCTCTGGGGCTTAAGAGACTGGTGGATCTGCGAGCGGCAAAAGGGGCACTTGGACGCAGCCATTGCAAATCGTCCGGATTGTGAGCAAGGTGGGTCATGTACTCGGCAGAAGGACCTTGGTACGTTTCATCTTGAGCAACATCTCAGTTTCGAGGCGGCGTCTGACACTCCTGAATTCTAGCGCATGCCAAGGAGTGTGAGTTACTATTTTTCGTGATAATCCATGCCCCGGATCATCTGACAAATCCGCTATATCTGACAGACAACCACTTGGTGTCTAGTTCAGCAACCCGGTTGGCACACGTACCTGGGTCACCCGGTGGTCTCGGGATGGAGGTGGTCCACGAGACAGAGATGCACCGCCATGAACCGGATCTCGCGCACGACGCCAGGGACGCTATTCTGACACTATCTGGTGCAGGAGCGGGTATACCTCTCGCGGTCGCTGCCGACGATAGACCAAATATGCCACTGTCGTAGGGCTGACCTGAATGCTTGCAAGACATTCCTTCCTCAGGGCTGCGCCGTACTCTTTCTTCCCCCTCGTTCTTCAGTCCGGTTGGGAAGGTGCATCTACCATATTGTCCCAAGCCAAACTTGTAGCTACCATGATACGTGTAAGTTTTACAATACAGTAATGATGAGTACTCTCGAGTGAATATCAAAACATGCCAAAAGAGCGGCGAGGTATATATACTCGAAAAAATATCTATAAACGAGCGACATAGATCAAACAACGCAACGCAACGCATAACACGTACGAAGAACGAAAGTTCCCTACAGCACGTTCCCAAGTCCGTCATACATGGCAACCTCAAAGTCCCGGCGCCGGCCGCGGCCACCTGACCGGTTCGAATAAATCGAGGCCTTTTCCGAGGCGAGTGCTTTGCGCCGCTGGCGCTCCTTGAGCTCCTCAGCAAGCCGTTCGAGCCTGGCCTTTTCTTCCGCCTTTTTCATTTTCTTCGCCTCCGCTTTTCGTGCTCTCTCTTCCTTTGCATCTTCCTTCTTGGAGCTCTTCGACGTGGCGATGCTTGTGGTCGGCGACAACGACGGTGACAGCTCCAATCTAGGGTCCGAAATCTTGGGCCCTTTAGACCCGGGTGAGATGATACGCGTCAGGGAGAGCTTCCCGCCTAAGCCTGGACGCAGGGAATGCATTGATTGCTTGTTCGCAGCCACGAACAAACTCGGCTCAAGAGTGGGCGACGGGGAGTGGGCGACGATGGGGAACGGCGCAGAGATGGGTGGCACGTTGACCCGAAGGTTCTCAATGTTCCGATTCTTTGGCCGGATGTCGACCGCCCGCAGTGATAGCGTGGATCCATCGGAGCCCGAAGAAGAATCCATAGGTGCGAAGATGATGCTCCCGGAGCTTTGCGAGAGACGTCGACGATGTTCCCCCGTTGTGGCGACATTAAGTAAAGGCGGAATGTGGTCGAGGGGTGTTTTCAGGGTCTCTGGGCTTCTCGGACGAGAATATGATTGTGAATGCGAGGAGCTGGCAGACGTAGTCGAAGAGGAGAGCGATGGAGTATCGGAGTCGCTTACACTCACATCGGCACTGGATGGTGTACGCACCCGAAGACGACGTGGAATGTGATAAACAGCGGACGTAGAATATGAAGGAGTGTATGAATGCGAATGATTGTCTTCCGAAAATGATTCAGATTCCGAGTCAGATGGAGGGAACGAGCTAGCTGGAGAGTATGAGGGGTGTATAGGAGAAAGAGGCTCCTCGTATTCCAGGAGAAGGTAAGGGGTGATAGGCGCCTTCTTTGGGGGCTGAGGGCGAGGCTTAATGGTAGCATCCAAATAATCATCAAAACCATCATCCAAAGCAACTGCAGTAGCTTCCTGCTCTTCAGCGAAACTACGTGTATGTGAAACGGCCGGGGAGAGCAACTCTGCAACAGCACACAACTCGAGGTCTGTGTGTGCAGAGACGATGCTGAAGGTCCTACTGTGGTTTGACATCGTCCAATACCGTGGTGGCGTCAGAGTGCTCTCTGAGAGGGTCGCCTTATGCGAATATCCACTGATTGGAGAGCCCGAAGATGGCGCAGAAGCCGAAGCTCGGCCATCATGAGTGAGTACGGCTACATGATGCAAGATAAGATCAGAACTCTGCACTTTTACCCACGAACCGACATAGTCATGCATCCTACTTACCGTTTTTCACAACATGGCCCCTGTTGGTCCCTGTGTTTTGTTGGTCGACGGCTGGTGGCCTGGCGTCCGGGGCGCCTCGGGGGCGGGCCGAAGATCCAAGGGTCTCATCTGATCCCCGTCCCTGGTGATCGCTATCACCCGGATCAGGATTACGATGTCTGCCTCCACCACCGCCTTTGCTATCTGCGCGTGAACGGCCTGTCCTTTTCTGACTGTACGACTAGACAGTTGCAAGGCACTATGAGTTCCGTGCACCACCACACTTTAAACCTGTAGTGAAATCCTTACCATGACTGTCTTCAGAGCGCTACACACCAATAGAAAGGAGTGAGTATACCTATAATACCCAGACCAAGTGAGAAAAGCGTACCGTATCTGGAGACTTCGACAGCTACAAAGTGTTGCTACTTCGTAAACTCCGACAGAGGTCGAATTGGACAAGGCCCGGTGCATTGCGTGCTTCACCAAGGCTTCCAGGTGTGTTATGTGATATGTATCAGCGAGAATCAGCAATTGACTCAAGACCGCGGGAGCATGCTGAAGAGGAGTGATAAGTGCGAGCGAGTAAAAGTATTGCAACAATGCCAGTGTGATTGGGTACGGCTCCGAGAGGTGGAAAGCGCGCGGCGTTAGCCGGGGGTCTGATCGGGGCTCTGACGAGTCTGGTGCTCCAGGAAGATCCGGAAGGCCGACGTCCATAGAAGAAGACGGTAAAATTTCGGCAGCTTGACGGGCATGCTCCAGAAATCTCACCCGTTGTTCCTTAAACCACGGCCACCTGTTTTCCAAGGTCTTCCTCGAGCAGGCTATCTTTCGCCCATCATCGCAAACAACCTCGAAATCTGCCAAAACACTCTCTTCCAGCGCGGAGAGACCGAATTCCTGCATTGGAATATCAAGCTGTAGCGACGGTGGTTGGTAAATGCCAAACGACTCCAGATCAATTACGGCGACGTGATCCCAGCTAAGGAGTCGACGATTATAGTCTTCTACAAGGTTTCCATTGCGATTCCCAAATATGACGAATTTGTTGGCCTCTGCCCAGAGACACGCTCGGAACCATGACCCAGAAGCAACAGCATTTCCTGGGTCAATGCGTGACCAGGTCATCGTGAGCAAGTCGAGCGCCCAGATTGAGTAAGATTGGTACGTTTGGGCGAGGTAGGTGCCAGCGATGATGAAGTGAGTGCCCAAAATTGCACCCGAAGGAAATCGGAGGCCAGGTGGAAAGGAGGATCCAGACATTGCTGTGGAACGATCGGTGATCGTAAAGTCTGTGTCAGGTAATGGAGAGAAAACTTCGAGCTCGCGCTTAACATCCGTGAACTTGAAGCATGTCGTGAGTAAGGAACAAGGTGACGAGCCAGAGGCGTACATTGTAATTGCTGTAAAGATAGATATCGTTTGGAAAGTCGTCAGTTGGGGGTGCAGAATATGGGAGGTGAACAAGAGACTCGGTAGATGTGTACTCTTGAGGGGAATGGGAAGACTTGTCTGCACGAAAGCGAGACCCTGGAGAGCCTAGAATAGCCATATTATCGGAGGCGTGTGACTCCTCCTCGGGTAGCCGAACGCGTAGATTAGCAGATACGGCCACGCTACGATAGGTACCACAATGATGGGGAAAGTTCCTCCGTTGTACCCAGGCTTTTCCCAGGAGATCGTACACATAGACGTCATCCAGCCACATGTTTGACAAATCCTGGCCACCGATTATGAAGAGCCTATCAGCTGTTACAGAAGAAAGGTGTGCATATCGGGGCTTGGGAACGAGCGCTTCGCCAGGTGCATCTGACGAGACTGCATTGGTAGAGGAACTAGAGAGCCAGCGTCTCGTGGATAAATCAAAGAATCGAATGTCATTCAAGACGCAAAGATCGTCTGCGTTGGAGGTGTTGGGGGTGTTTGCCATCCCGCCGAAAATGATGAGTTGATTGCTCCCTGAAAACGAGGTGAGTGGATGAACGGAGGGGAGCAGATGACTTGCATATTTCCGCGCTGTGGAAATAACGGGGTTGAGGAACATCGTCCTCCGGAAACGGTGTTATCTTCTCCCATGTGAACGTGTCGAGATCAAAGATGTAGAGGTCGGAAACCATGCGTCGTTCGGTAACCAGCCGCCCACCCTGCAGGATGATGAGAAGAGTCAAAGGCCAGGAAAGGCGTCGTGACTCACAAACAAGTACATTTTGGAACCGACGACGGCGGTGGATGCGCCCTGTGAAGCGTATTGAAGCGGGCGGGGTGGATACGAAGGACAGGCTTACGACGAGTTTCGCGGGGACATCGCCGGATGTCTTCCTGCAGAAGGTGGTGAGGTCGGAGATGGAATGCATGAGGTTAGTGCGGGTAGGGAGGGGGGGGGGAGGAGAGGGAGGCGGAGGGGGAGGGGGAGGGAGAGTGCGGACGGAAGGAGGAGGGGAGACTAAAAGTACGAAACCGAGTACACCCTCGATCACGCTTGGTTACCTTGATCTGAGATCGCTCGCCGGCTCGCGCCGCGCGTGCCGTCCGTGACGTGACACGCGAACCACGTGCCGCAACTTTGGATTTTCGGGCACCGCTTCAAACCTCGAAACCAGAAAAACGGCCTGCCGACGACGTGCCGAGATATCTGCGGGTGTCCTGGCAGCGCCGAGCCGTCGTGCGACGGGTGCGGTGGTGGACGAGTTTCCAGGACGAGTTTTTCCCTCCGGTGCTTATCAGCTTCTTATCGCGTTGCGCGTATCTGACAAACCTTGCTAGTTTCCCGCTTTACTTACCTCTACATCCATGAACAGCAACTACTTTGACGAAATGGAGCTATTTGCGTCACTCTAGACGCCCATGTACCTCACAAGATGGCAACGAATTAGACACCCGCCCCGCTGCACACGATGCCACCACCGACGGATTGTCGCCCCGAGTGCCTGCAAAGTGCTCCCAAACGCATGCTGGTCGAGAAATCAGTGCGAGGAGCTTGCGCTCTCGGTTCGGCAAGCACTCGTGCCCAAACGGAATTTTCGTTATTTGCGCGGCCTGGGAAAGTGGCTACCCCACTCTCGGACATTTCAACTTTGCCTAGGGCACCTTTGGACACAATTTCCAAATCGTGGTCATATCACGTCCAGAACGTTTACCGACGGTCCTGACCCGGTGTGCGATGGCGCATGGGTCGGGTGTCAGCTGCATGGGGCAAGGTCGCTATTTATTTCTCTTTTTTCAGACATCGCCCCTCTGAGTCCGACTGCTTCGAGTGTTTACGGAACGACAAACCTAGTTGGCTTCCGTTTCATGCTGTAGTGACTGTACTTGTACCGTGGACGGCTCGTGAGCATGGCAGCGCACGTCGGAACGGCAGCCTCCGAAGTTTTCCGATGGGCGGCATGCTCAAAGCAATCCCGAACAGACTCCTCTCGCTCCGTTTCCTTGTCAGGAGTGGTCACTTTGCCTCAACTCCCTCCCCTGGCATGTCCGCCATAGACGTCGCAGAGACAAAAGACACCATCCAAGTCCGCTCACACCCACAGTACGACACCCCAGAGCACATCTCCCCACACAACGTCCACCCCTCGCCCCTGGAGCAGTTCCACATCTGGTTCAATGAGGCCCGCAGTGTTGGCGTTCCTGAACCAGAATCCATCTCCTTGTCCACCGCCACGCCATCTGGCATGCCCTCGTCCCGCATGGTGCTCTTCAAGCAGCTAGACAAACGAGGCTTCGTCTTTTACACCAATTATACCTCTCGCAAATCTCACGAGCTCGACCAGAACCCCTATGCAGCCTTGCTCTTCTTCTGGAGAGAGATATCGAGGCAGATCAGGATCGTAGGCAAAGTGGAGAGACTAACCAAAGAGGAAAGTGAAGAGTATTTCCAGAGTCGCCCTATCGGCAGTCAGCTTGGCGCATTAGCGAGCAAGCAAAGTACCGTCATTGGGGAGAACGACTTGCAGGAGAGACTTGAGCAACTTCACAAACGATACGGGGCCGACGAGAGCACAGACGCAAAGATCCCCCTCCCAGATTTCTGGGGTGGCTGGAGGGTTCTCCCAAGGTGACGGCACAACTCCGTAGCAAACACATCTGGTGCTGACTCCCACCAGTGAAATGGAGTTTTGGCTTGGAAAACCATCCCGTCTTCACGATCGAGTCCGATACCTACGCGTCGAGGGACCTTCCGATGAGGAAGCGCATTGGAGGATTGAAAGGCTGTCACCCTGAAAGTCGATCATCAAGTCGGGATCCCAATGAGGGCCGCTCAAGGCTATTGCATGTCGTGTTCACTTCCGTGTGTTACATAGAATATGGACCCCAAGATACCAGAACGCTTTCTATCCCACAGGAATGTAATCCAGCCAACCGTTCCGTGTCGACACTGCATTGGCCAGTGTCTGTGCTTATGTGTAGGCTAAATCGTGCACCTCCGGATTAATGTCGCACATATCATCTCATTGACATCCCTGTCTGCAGGAGGCCTGGGCTCGGGGATTCTACAGACGTGTTCTGCCCGCCGGTTCTTTTCCCGCATCATGCGAAGCGGCGCTCATGACAAACACTAACTGTTCCGGGCATTCAATCAAGAGGGACCGATCGTCCGCCCAACGTGAATGCCGCTCAATCAGCGACAAGGGGTCGTGAGTCATTGATGACCTTCATGTCTTCTGTGCATCAGCGGACACTGATGCCGCCTGCTCTCTGAAGTCGGTCTCTTGCCGGTGGCTGCAAGTGTATCCAAGACTGCGCGGTGCCTTGACAATATAATGGGCTCCGTGTCCGCGATGATCGTCCCATATCGCATCATCCCACCCCTGCGACTTCTGACAGCTCAGACACCTTGGGTCGTGCTCTCGCAATGATCACCGACCATGATAAACGCCCTCTCGGGTACGCCGACGACGTCGGACCGAACAAGCCAGGCTGGCTTGCCGTCAGTTGCGTAACCTCCTTACAGCACGTTTAGTGATGATCCTGGCGCTCGCTCTAACATGCGCTTCTGGAATCTGGAAAATTCGTCGTCGTCGTCGAACTTCGGGTACGGTTGCTCCCCGACGATAATGCGGACACACCAAGGGGATGTGCCTTATGAAATAAATCTAACCCGCTCAAGAGCGGAGTATGAAAGATACCGCGAGCTAGACCCGGGGTGCTTGCATGAAATCTTGGGGGATTTGGTGCCAGGTGCCCTCCTGGAGGCAGTCGCGCAGGTCCGAGCTTGACGACGAAAGTGGTTGATTCGAGTATAGACTACCTTCACCTAGTCAATAGCGTACATTAGCTGTGCTAGATTCAACTTGACGACACTCGGTGTCTCAGATGCGATGTGTCATTTCTGAGAAAAGGACGTATTTATGCAGAGATAATAAGGATGCACGCATGCATTAGTATTGATTGTAGCCAGGGAAGACATGATGTCAATGTTAGCAGCTATTGCTGCAGGAGAGGCTCACCCGCACCACTTACTTTGTAGTGTCCCGCAATCCAGGGCTGAAAAGTGGGGCTGCTGTAGCGGTCACAGATGCCTGCCGGTCCCACGCGACCGCTACTCGCTAAACTGTTGGATACCTCCGGTGTATCAGCCGCATCAACCGCGATGATGCGTTTCGGTCTCCGTAGTGCCATCGCCATGCGGTAATAGGAACGGGAGCGTTCCCGCGGTGTGATCGCGACAAAAATAAGAGTTATGTGGTCCACCCAAACGCCTGGCAAACCAAGAACGGCGGGCCGTCTGCAGCGTCGTCGCTATGCCCCATGTGTCTGGCTGGGAACTCATCCTGATGAATTACCGATACGGTCTCATTCCGAGTTTAACGACGGAATGTGTGCGAGAACCTTCAAGCTGCCCTGTTTACCTAGCGGGGAATCGGAGAAAGTACGGCTCTGAGTGCGGCTATGACGTGGAGGCAAATTCTGCTGCCCTGACACTCGGAGGCCTGACTGACGGGGATCGCTGAACCTTGGTTTTTTTTTGTCAAGGCATCAGCATTTTGACAGTTCGCTGTCACCCCTCCCCAGTGTCTAAACAGAACAAGGGACATGGGAAGACGGCTGTTCCTAGCCTTGCCGTGCATGAGCGGGAGAACGGCGTGACATAGTAGGAATACTGCCCAGGTGCCATCGTTAACAACAGTTCTTTCCCCTCACTTCTATGGAAATTGTTCGTCTCCGGTTCAACTTAACGTAGTCGAGGTTCAAGCTCAAGGACGCGAGACATCTGACTTTTAGGACTGAGCCGGACAGGACGCACCCCAAACAGCTACCGCCGGATGCATCCATCGCGAGGTCAAGATGGTTGACGTCGATAGATTTCTCTTGTTTTTTTTTTCCGACCCAATCGGCCGCCAGGGGAGACCTCTCGCTTGCAGTAAGTATGTCGCCTGGCGTTCACTGATGCCATCGGGGGCATACCGTATTGCCAGGGGAAAAGTTGGCGTTCTCGCGGCCCGTGTCGCGACAAGAGCAAGGCAGGCGCAGACAAAGAAAGATGTGCCACGCCCCGGTTCCAGACTTCGTTCGAAGACGACGATGAGCTAGTCTATAGATGCCAGATTCGGAGAGGCATTCAGAGCAAACATGAAAATGGCCCACGTCTGTCAAGGACCAGAGTGGTGAACACAACTGTCCTGATAAGTCTAATGGAGGACACTGGTGTGAAATATTCGAGATCAGTACTTCAGAACAATGACACATTTTGAGGCTCCTTGATCGTTCAGCGTCCCAACTCTCGTTCGAGCCTCCATCCTTCTCCTCAGGCCTGCATCTGCTGGATGATCGCTGTAAACCGTGTCAGGCTCTTTGCTTAAATTTCAAGTCTGGTCTGAGTAGAATTGCAAAGAACTGGCGTCTGCTGAAACGTACTACGGTGCCACAGGCAGACTGAGGGACGGTCGCCGAAGCCTCGAGTGGTGCTTGCCATATTCAACATCGCGTTCCCGTCGAGATGTCAGTCGGCCGGTGTGGGACGTCTGAGTCAATAGGCCGGGTGGGACGAGGACCGCCAAGGACGACGAACATCGATCACCTTGTTCGTGACGAAGGAGCGTGTGTCTAAAGTTGAGCCGGACAAACAAACTGCACAGCAGACACCCAATCAAACTCGCTGGTCTCATGCACGGGGCGGGGCGACTCTACCCGTCTTTCAGGCGGCTAACTCACGGGAGGGTGGCCAGATATGCCTCCACGAAGACCCAGCGGACCGTCGAAGACAATGATGGTGACTTTCGGCCACCTTGGGTATACTCGGGCTCTCGCTTCCTGACGTACACCACGATACCTCGTGAGGCCATCCCGAGCCCGTCTACCGCAGCGATGACAGTGCTCACTCGCCCACAGTCACGATCCTCTACTGTACTTTCCTCGCGGACTGGGGTGAACGGGAACACATCTTTACGCCAGTGAGTTGCTTGCTCGGCCATCTGGTTCTACCAAGTCAACACGACACGCTCTAGTTGCGCAGATGGGTATCCGAGCATACGCAATCCATTCTCTCCCTGTCTCCCGAGGAATCTGCACTTGCTCAGGGGAGCAAAGCCAGCAGCTCACCGCCGCAAAAGGTTGACTAGAGGACGCGACGGGTAGTATGTAGAGGTTAGAGTAGTCTGTTGTGGACACCGGCCGTGTTGATCGACTACATAAACTTTGGGCGAAAAACTATGCAGCTGCTCCGGAACGATGCATACAGCATCAACGACATTTGTTCCACCTCCACCGCAAAATGGCTACCAGCCATTGTCTGGTAGGCACCTACGTCCAGCCGATCCAACACCAGCCTCACGCGCATAACAACAGAGGCTGAAATCTACGCCATCAAAAGGCAATACCTAGGACTGCTCCCCCCACAGCAGGTGATTGACATCTGCCTCACCTTTGAAGCCAACGCACCTCTGCATGTGAAGAGCTCGGTATGGCCGTATGACATCCGTGCCGCCATTACCTCCATATTGGCCCAGAAAGCCCAAGCGTTCCCTCTAGAGCAGGATACGCCTTTCAAGGCCGCTCTTGCTCTCGATGGGCCATCGGGGGACAAGCCGACACAACCCCAGGCGAGTTCATCACAGCAGTCGACGTCTGACTCGGCCCACTCCTCCGCGAGTGCAGCGTCCGTCTCGCAACCTGCCACACCTCAGGTCCCTCCGGCAACTCCAGGTCCTCACTATCCTCATCAGCCGTACTACCATCCTCCTTATCCGCATGCTTCCTATTATACCTCACCCCATGCGGCGTATGGCTACCCACACCCTTACCCCTCGTATTCCCAACCACCCGCGCTGTACCCGGCCAACCCGGCGGTGCCTCATCCGCCATTGTTCACCAATACACCGCTCGTCCATCCACCCCATCCTGCTCCGGAACCGCCCCCGCTCAACAATATTGACGACCTTCCAAGCTATGAGGAAATGATTGTGGAAGCACTCCTAGACTCGAGTGATCCGGAAGGATGCGCGCCAAAGAATGTATTCAGTTGGATGGCCGTGCACTACCCCCTGCAAATGAATTTCCGTCCCTCTGCTAGTCAAGCCTTGCAAAAGGCCTATAAGCGGGGTCGCCTGGAAAAGGGGTGCAACGGCAAGTATCGGTTGAACGAGAACTGGGAGGGCGGTAATGTACGTGGACAAGGTGCTGGTTCTGGATGGGCGTTGGCTTAGCTCAGGTTTCACCCAGACTTCCAGGCGGACGACGCGTCGCCCGCAAACCCTTGCGCAGAGTGCGCTGCCTGGTCCACAACCGCCGCCATCACCATTCACACACGCTCCCCTTGTTCCTCATGGAGCTGCCAATCTGCAAGCTCGCCTTCCCCCTCCCGGACAACCCCCAGGATATGGCGGGTATCCTTTCGGATATCCATATCAAGGCATCTCAGGCACCGCACATTCTTCGGCTCCCCGAGACAGCTTGGGGGTAACTTCTCAGAAGCAAGCCGCGGATGCTGTTGATCACGAAACAGGGGAAGGCAGCGATGCATGGGAAGCCGCACAGAACATTCTGAAAGCTATCAACTTTGGGCAGCTTTTCCAGATATCGAATGAGGAAAACAAGGCAGGCGAATCGTCGACGTCTGCCAGTTCGAACAGCCAGCGAACTTCTGCCGATGGTCCTGATAAGCCATCGTCGGTTTTCGGTGCTCCTGAAGAACCAGCGGTCGCTTGCCCTGAGGGCGCCGGGAAATCGACGGAGCTCAATGCTGAGCAAAGAGCAGCGCTGCAAGCACGACTTGCGCTTCTGGCCGCGCAGCTGGCGGAACTCGCAGACGTTGGCGAGGACGAATTATCTCATAACCTGGAGGTCTTCCAACGGACCACCACGTCTGACACGCACATCCCTCAGGTGGCAGGGGATGGTCTAGGGCCATGCGATGATGAGGACAATGAGGACATGGTGGAAGTTCCCGTTCCGACGGCGTTCCTAACGGCCTGAGTCGACTCACTTTGGTGGACTGGTCTTTTTAAGTAGGTTGATTGCATTGTCCTCGCCGCCCTCCCTAATAATTGAGAGACTTGTTGTCCTTGTTGGGACGACTGTGACCGCCAGTTCGTCCTTGGTTAATTATGTGAATCGCGGGGGCCGTGGAGTTGCGGATATGCTGCGATTGTCCGAGGTAGGTCTATCGAGGGTCGAGAATAATACTGTCTGCGGCAGATTCCTCGGAACGTGTGGGGCACGAGGCGTCGTGCACTGATGACAGAAACAGGCACCAACCATCCGTACGAGTTTGCAATGATCGGGACCAACGGTGTTTGGGACTCACTCTGAGGGTCGAGGGGTAGGTGGACGAACACAATCAATCGCAGAGATACAGGACACAACGTAGCTGCACACCGCTAAGAACATAACTGTCATACATGTCGTATTCAAAGTCGTCAATTGATCTTGAGCAGTTCTACCTCGAATTTCAAGGGAGCGTTCGGAGGGATGACAGGGGGAAAGCCCCGAGCGCCGTAGGCCTGCGTGGCATCAGAAAAGAAAGGCCGCTCGAGACAGACGTCTGGCACATACATAATCCGAAGATATGTTGAGTATTGCCTTCTCGCCGATCGATAACTGTGGGACACCTATGGGGAGATGAAGCCTGGTGGGATCCTGGGAGGGGATCTGATCACTCACCCTCGTCCCATCCTTTGATCACCTTCCCAACACCAATCTCGGTATCGAAAGGAATACCACTGACAATCGATGAGATCAGCACCCCCCGCGAGCGGCGTCGAGGAGGGACGTACCGGTCCCTACTCGAGTCGAACTTTGTGCCATCCTTGAGTGTGCCGACATAGTGAATCTTCACTTTATCTATTGCGATGTGAGTGCGATTCTGCCTGGAATTTCTGGGTGACGGTGGGACATACCACCAGGTTTCGGGAAAGTGACACCATCGCCAGGAATGATCGTCTCAACGGTGACGCCCTAGGGCGCTGTGTTGGGGCGGGCAGGGATGATGACGGCGGGGCTCACCATTGTATGTAAGATCGAGGACCCAAGACACGGTGGCGGATAGGGAGTCGAGGCGATCACTTATAGCGGCGGGGAGGGGCGGAGTGCGGATCTTGATCCGAAATCTGGTGTCTGGGCCCGCACGACGACTGGGTTATCGATGTCGATATTCACTATCGTGATTTCATCGCGGCTGGCCAGCAGCGGGTGCAGCACCGTCCCCGGCCCAATCTCGACGCGCCACGCCGCCAAGCACCGCCCGGGCTGCCCGTGGTCGCGAAGGACAACTGAACGTGCGAAACCGAGTTATCGATTGAAGGCTATCTCGCCCGTGCCGATTGCGGGAGATTATCATTGCTGGCCGAAAAAGAGAGCGAGCAGATTTAGACAGGGCGACATCGCACTGGCACGACACAGCGCTAGACATCCAAAGGCACGCACGAAAGTCGGAACACGGTCGGTCCACTGCCCGCCAGCGAGGGACTGCGGAGAAACGACCTACTGCGACCGTGCTTGTCCCTGTTTGTTTGCGTTGGACGAATACGACTGTCGATCTTGGTTTCTTGAAGGCCACTGAAACCGCAAACGAGAACACCCATTATACCAATGCAAGTACGTCCGGTCAACTTTCATTGTCGACACTTTCCGCGTGTGCTCGGTCAAGTGTCTCCCATCCTCGATTTTGCCCAGAACGCGGCTGCGTATTGAGACACCATACATGCAGAGAACCCACGCAAACAGCCGACATGCCTCGTCCATCACACGCCGAAAAGGACGAGTCCGGGCCCAGCGAACCCCGGGTCATAGCGGCCCTTCAGACGAATAATCACCACAGAAGTCGACTTGGCAGAGGAGAAGGACAGCATGTCGATTACCTCCATCGCACTCGGCCGACCTTTTACATCGTCCCTGTGACGCAACGGCTCAGTACGGCCGTGGAGAGAGGCGAACACCCCGCACACGTAACCAAAGTGTGGTCGGAGATAGCAGGCCGTCGAGTGAAGGGAGGGAGAAGCCCCACCTCACGCTGACAGCTCTGAGGTTCCGTTCTCTTGCCAAGGGTCTTTGGTCGGAGTTTCTCGCTGATGGATAGCTGCACTCTGGCTTTATACGAGCATGTTCCCCAAAGCGACAGGCAAAGTCCAGGACATTGGACTTGGCTGACACTGGCAGCATCTATCTATTTCAGGTTGCAGGCACGATATATGGCCTCTTTTGTCTGGCCTTGTGGGTCGCTGGGTCTTTCCGCGGTCATTTGGGGAAGAGCGACCCTGTGGGATCGTTTTAATATGAGAGATGGTAACCTCAGACGACCAATCACGCCAGCCATATTTTCCCCACCCACCAAGGACGTTGCCAATGACAACATTACCCGCACACGGTGCGTCCGGGGATTGCCGCGGCGAGCGCCCAAACCGTCTCGATCTCGTCCACAGACAAGGCCAGATCTCGTACCCAGGTCCCTGTGTACCTCGGTCCCTTGCTTGGAGCGCATCATGACAACCTCCAGCCCCGCATCCAGGTTACCACGCACAGGATCTTGCCCTTGATAATGCCCAAAACACCTCTTGCGCGCACGACACGCTGTGAGATCACATCGGCGTTTGCGCTCTCACTTCATGATGCCGTCAGGTTCTTGACGACACAGCGACGTTCCCTTGCATGATTTTCCTGACGCCCTCACGTTACGGCTCATCCTAGACCCTTCAGGTTCAGAGCACACACATGTGGGCACGCACGCTCTGACGTGCGACCTCGGGCTGCCCCACACCCGCACAGCCATGGGTTTTTTCATGGGCCATGCGAAAAAAAAAAAGAGGGAAAGCCCGCCAGTGGGGCCAGGTGCGGCGTATGCCATACCGGCCACATCAAGGTTCGTATTCGATCACGTCGGCCCAGTCCCCCTACACCAACACGCCAATGAAATGGACACGCCCGTATGATGTGTGAGCGAGGTTCCGCGGGCTCCGCTTGCTGCTTGCCGAGAAGCCTCGCACTTCGCGCGAGGGCCCCTTGTCGATTGCAAGGGCGCGCCCACGGACGTTGGCTGGACACACGGTAGGACTACCCTTGCCAGGTCCTGGATTTTCGGGGCGTGTTCGCCCGACCCACCTCCAGTCCACTCTGCGCGCGCCTAGATCTCCGGACAGGAAAGCGCACCCGATACACAGCGAAACGTCGGAGCAAGCGTTCCGACGTCGCGTCAAGTTCCGCGATGGACGCCATCCCCTGCCAGACATGTGATTTTTTTTTTCGCCCGCGATCGTGCGACCTGTCCCGGGTCTGCCTCGTCGTGGCCGCGCTACGAGGGCGGACGGAGACGGAAAGCGAATCCAAAGTATGCGATTTCATTGACATGGTGACGGTTTCATATGCAAGTAAATAAATGGCTCATATGACGCTCCGCATGCGCGTGATATAGATATGTGGGGGGACGTGCCAAGAGGCTGCCTGCCTGCCTGCCTGTGTGCGCCAAACGAGCGCGCCCACAGAGTGCGAGACACGTTCACGCTCGCCTTGCGCGCGAAATGCGTCGATTCTCGCGCATCCATTCTCGTTCGACACCACGCACGACGGGTGGACGCCTGGATCTTGGAACGCGGAGGGGGACTGCCAGCGGGGGCCTTGTGTGACATCCCGGCCACGAGGCACGTCCGTCGCTGGCGGTCTGAGGCATATGGATCCAGCGTGGCATGCGTCGCCCAGCGGAGATGAGTCCCAGCCATCGCGCGCAGGCGGACTAGACAGCCCCAGAAAGCGCATCTTGAAAGGGATCTGGCACTCGTTCGTTATGGCCCGTCAAGTGCTGCGGATTCAAAGGCGTAAACGCGACCACATGCTGTGGATGTGTCTGCACGCCTTGACGCTACAAAGATGGTCGCCTGCGCCGACACACTGCACGGTGGAGGTGTGGGGCATGGGGTAAGGCTGTGTGAGGCATTTGGCAGGGCGCGCCCACTGGACGGATCTCGACACGCGCGGAACAGAAGCACTCGCGGACACCCGCGCTGCACACGAGTCCACATCGCCCAACTTTGCCCTCTGCGCCCATGCGCTGGTGCAAATGTCGCCTGTCGCCACCATTGTCAAGGGCA
The DNA here is from genome assembly GCA_038089935.1 of Boletellus emodensis. Lineage (NCBI taxonomy): Eukaryota > Fungi > Basidiomycota > Agaricomycetes > Boletales > Boletaceae > Boletellus > Boletellus emodensis. Next base: position 133,116 of record JBBPLU010000013.1, read on the forward strand.
CCCTCGGCCGAAAGCTGATCGTCCCTCGAATTGGACCTGAAACATGTACGTTGTACAGTGCTACCTACAACAAACCGATGCAATGCGATAGCGTATTGTCAAGCGTCAAGAATATAAAATCATAAGGAAAAAAGAGAGAAAAATACGAGAGACAATAGCACAATCACCAGCCCTCCAATCGAGTATCCGCCGTCCAACCTGAACAAAACTCGATGCCAATGGCCCCAAATAGGAAGACTATTAGTCCAAGCTCCATATGCTAACTGGTAAAGTAAATGCGCAACTAATAGTACAAATGTACACAACCGAAACGGAGAGAGAGAGATTATCAAGTACAGGCGTATGGCACAAAAGTGTGAGGCATTTGGTCGCAAGAGCAACCGAGGCATTATGACGTTGCCAAAGTCAAAGGTGGAGATGTGGCGCGATTAGGAGAAACGACGAGGTCATAATGTGTGGATGGCGGTCATGCAAGAGTGCGTTTGTGCATAGTGTTGAGGAGAAATGCGAGTGAAAGAGAGAGGTCTGATAAGTCAGGGTATGTGTCGTGGGTTGGTGTAACCATCGTCGTCGCTCCGCAGATGCGATCTGGGTATAAGTGCTCCAATGGCAAAGACATTTCGGATATCGTCTACCACTTTCGTTCGGGACTGGTTTCCTTTCCATGGAAGAGAAAGAGACGTTTGAGAGGCTGGACAATCTCAACCTCGACTTCGACCTCTTGGACGTTTCCATCAACAAGACGTGTTTCAATGCGCTTCTCCTTCTTTGGAGGAGGCATCATGACGGGGTATGTCTTCATGTTATCGTACGACCATGAGCGAACTGAAACGCAATGAGCATTGATAGCGCGTGTCATGTTTGCACCATACCTTGGACTTGGGGCCGCGACGACGCGGCGCCACGCTGTTCGCTCCACATGCTATCCTCACTGATCTCGCTAGGGTAGCGGCTGAGAGGGCTGCACATACTCGTGGAGGAGAGGCTTTGGCTAGATGCACTGTGTGCCCGCAGGGTGACGTTGGGGACGAGCAGGCGACCCTCGGCACCTGCCTTTACCAGAGGTGTTTCCCGACGACGGCGAGAGGATGTCGACGTGGGAGACAATGGAGGGGCGGAAGCTGCCGAAGAGGTGGTGGGTGGGAAGAGCGCGGACCGGGACTCACACCGCCGGGAGAGAGGAAGCGAATATTTAGCGTACAGTTGGTCGGTGTAGGACTGGCTTGAGCGAGGAAGAAGTTGCGACGTTCGAGACTGCGCGGGGAACGAGGAGGAAGAAGTTGATGTCACCAGATCGTTGCATGTCCACTGGACGCCCCTGGTCGAAGTGGCAGCAAAAGAACTATGGCTCGCGATGCCTACGGTCGGCACGGGGTCCGAATGAGGAGAGAACGAATAGACAGATTCGCGCCAGGCATCGCTACCGTCTGTCCAGCCAGGAATAGGATTCTGAGGGGGGGGCAACCCATTTCTTGGCGCACGTCGCTTGATGGGAGGATCCGCGCAAAGGGCGGCTTGGATCCGCTTAGCGGCCATCATGACACCGCCCTGATAGTCGTTGCGGAACTCGGGCTCAGCTGAGGCAGTGGATTGGACAGGAAGAACGGGCGGCGGCGGAGGCAATGGAGGAAAGTCATACATTGCGGCGAGGGTGGCGATGCTGGGAGAGACGGGGGGAAGGTCGGAGGAAGACGAGGGGCACGAGTCAAGTGACGAGCCACTGCTAGACTCGTCCTCGGAATCGCAAGAGATGGGGTGCTCAAACGAGTTGTGGGGAACGGGTGGCAGAGGCGGCGAGGCACGATCTGGATGGTAGTTGATGGGAAGAGTGCCGTTGAACCTGCTCAAGTCGGCCATCTTGCAGTCGTCGGAACAATAAAGGGGGATGGGGCCTTGATCGATGATGGTACGAAGCTTGGCTGGTGGTGCAGGCTTGGCCTGGGGCTGGGGTAGTGCGACGTTTAGTTTTGCGCGGCCAGTGCCCTGGACGAGGCCTGGGGGTTTTGCGCGTATGGTGCCCGTTTTCGTTCGGGATATGCGAGCACTGATGTCGCCCTGCTGGTTTTTTGGAGCTGGCGGACGCGTGAGGTGGGGCGGGCAAGGAGGGAGGGAGACTTACGAGAAGCCGGGTCTGCGGTGGTGGGTGGTTGGTCGGGAGAGACGGTGACGGTGAAGCGTTTTGGCATGATCTGCCTGTCGCAGGCGGGACACCAGGCCTCGTCGTAGTTGACGTCCATTGTGGGGTGGGGAGGGGGTGCTGGGATATAAAGGGCGGGGTGAGACAACAAGGGACGGACGAGAATGGAATGGAAGGACTCACGACAACAGCGACAGCCACAACGATGGAAGCACGGGAGCGGATGGCTGGGGGCGGGGACGTGGCGGCGAGGGGAAGAGGCAGGGAGCGAGGTGGAAAAGGCCGTCCTAATATTTGATTTGCTGATTCGCATCGCACCGTTCAAACACGGCTTCCCAATCCGGAAGTGCCGTTCTGAATTTCGCGTCCCGGATTTCCCGAAAATATCCCTTCTGCGTTTTTTTTACAAATTCCGCTATTACCTCTGATTATGTGATCAGACATGTCCATCGGCTAGCCAACCGCGGCGCCTCGGGCGGTCCATGGATCCCAGTTTGGCAGGAGCATGCTGTTACACTGATGGCACCGCGTTACACCGTGTTACGTCCCGCTCCAAATCCCACACAGATGCCGGCCCAGCCCTGCGCTCGCCACTCGCCGGCCCGTCCTTCCTTTGAATACGCCACCGGCACCTTCCGTCTCATCGGCTTTCCCCGCGCATTCCCGCCGCCGCCCGTCCCTGTTCCCCCACGTGCGCAGCAATCCCCGCAACTGCCGAGTCCATGGCCTGCGGGTGGCTTGATCCAATAGGAGCCCGTGTCCGTCTCATGATCCTGCGCCGTCGCCATCACTCCACTACCCCATCCTCTCGAACGTGCCAGGGTGTCCCGGATCAAGCCCTTTCATTCCGGGAAAATAACAGGCATCGCCAGCCGGCATTTCATCTATGTGGGACCCATCTCTGCATCTCCATGGGATCGCGGCTGTCCCTGCAGCTCCCCACCAGGCTGCTCACTTGCGTGTCGCACGGCCGTTTGGTAGCCCGTGTATTCCTGGACCCCAGAACGGCTGAAGGAATGGCCCTCTTGGGATGTCTCACCTCTTGCGTATCATCCTAAACACCACTCGACGTTTCCTTGTGCCAGAAAGGGGTCGTACATGCTGAGAGGAACATCGTCCCGGGTGCGCTTTTATGCTCACCTCTCTATCATCCCTCCAGATGCGGCCCCCACGCCAGCGTGTTCGTGTCTGCAAGAGTACAGCCAGCCAGCTGTGCTCTCCGGTGTTTGGAGTGCACGCTCTGCAGCTAGTCCCACGAACTAAATGGAGGTGAGTGGCTGATCCGTCAAGAAGTGAAACCCTTGCCAAACGGATCAACTGGCTAGCCAAGAACGAACGCACCTTTTATATACGGCCTGTCGCTCTCAGCTCGTCTACTTGCAGGTTTATCCGATCGACGCCATTCGCATGGTTTTCCGCGGGGGCCTGTGTTGGTTATGTGATTGCCTGTGAAACGGGCCTGTTGAGATTGGTGGGGAGGTAGGGCGGGGTTACTCGACGTGCCATTGGTGCGAAAGAGCCAAAAGAGCGTTGGACCGATAGACTTTTGTGGGTCGCGAGTATACGTCATGGCCCACCCAGCTCGAGCACGCTGGATTGTCCGCATCGGCCACGACGAGTCGCCGGCTAGATACATAACCCAGTGGGACAGGGCTACTGCGGCCGATGGTGTCGGCGCCGGCGATGCAACGCCTGGTTTTGGCAGTACACAAGCCCCCTGCTCAAAGGGGCGGGCCAATCAGACGTGGTCCGGTGTGCGCGGTCGGTCGAAAAGAGGTGCCCGGCGCACGATGTCGAGGGCGGAGATGGCGCGTGATCGGGTCTGGCCCGGTCTCGGCCGGTCGCGTCGGCGGACCACGGACGACGCGTTGGACCCGACATGTCTGCGAGTCGAGCCCGCCCCCGGGACATCAGCGCCTTCCTCGCCCACTACCCCGGGGTCCCGAGATCGGACCCACTCAAGGACCCGTCCGCGAACTACCTCTTCTACCTCAACCGCCTGCCCTGTCAGCCCGACAACCTCCTCCTCGAACACATCCTCTCCTCGTGAGTGACGCGCGATCAGCCGAGCCCCATGCCGACGCGCGTGCAGATGGCATGCCGACGACGACCGTCTGGAGCGCAACCACGCCTACATCCAATGGCTGTACGCGTCCGCTCCACCGTTCCATCCCCTCACACCCAGGCCGCTCCAGATTTCCGATCCAGGAAGAGGGCATGAACGCGGACGCCTGTCGCCTCCTGTCCCATGAAATAGACATGATGAAGACCGATGACGAGGTCCTCCGCCGCGTGCTCAGATCGTACGAGATGATGCTCGACTTCTACGGCATGCGTCTCCTCTCCGACGCCGGCCTGCTCGCGCGTTCCCTCCGCCCTCGGGACTTCAGATCGCGCTACCGGAACATCCTCAGTCCGTGTGTCTGCCACATCCTCCGTCCATCGCTCATACGCCCGATCAGGGAATGCACACAACAATCTGCGCATCACGCGCATCCTCAAGTGCCTCTCGGAACTGGGCATGGAACGCCTCAACGCCGGATTCCTCTTGCATGTGCTGAGCGAACAAAGCGAGCATGGCATGCTCAACTCCGCCCCGCTGCAGCTCAGCATGGATCGGTGGTGGGCCAACTGCATACGGGACGACCACGAGCGGAACTGGGTCGCTCAGATGATCGCAAAGGTCCGGTCCGGAGGATCGTTTTCGCGGAAGATGTACGAGACTGCGATGGAGACGAGGCAATCGGCTGGAAAGTTCCCTGCCGACATGATCGCTTAGAATCCGATCCAGCCTGTAGCCCCGCCGCGTCCTTCTTTACATGCATACACAAAAACGCAGACTACCATACAAGTATACAGAGCCCGAGGCCGTCAGCGCTCCCAACGATCGCGGCGACCAGTGCTCACACCCTCGCAAGCGCACCACTACTGTAGACCTTGCAACCTGGTCATCAGCGCGTCTTCTCTCTTCTGCACATACATCGGACTCGTGGACTGCAAGAGCGCTTCGATTGACTCGTACGTCTGTCCACCGTCGAGCTTTGAAACGTCAGTGGCCACGATGCTGCAGAGTAACGCAGAAATTCACCCGGTAGCCCCGAGCGTTTAGACACAGTCTGATGCTGGTGCCCTCCAGCAACACCACGATGGCAGTCGCCTCGTGGGGCGAACACGGTCGCGCAACCTCATACCGGGTCAGGGCAAAGGATTGCTCGGAGAGCACGCGGCCGAGTTCGTCGTGATAGAAAGAGGACGGTAAAAAAGACATGTCGGGAATGGACTGGGGATCACGTTTGCATCCTGAATCCTTTCGAAAGACCCGGCTATATAACCGCGTTATCCAGCCCACAGTGGAGAGTCGGGGAGCCCAAGTACTGCCGAATGCGACGGGTGTGTGGATGAGATAACGAGTAAACCGTGGTGATCGTTTAGACGGTCCTCGACCCTGTTACCCATTACAGCCCGTAGCGGTGGATTTGTCTTCACATCAAGAAACGGTATCGCCGCCAACTGCGTGACCGAGAAACCTTGCAATGGGAGACAAATCAGCCGAAATCATATTCCGATTTCGCGAGTGTGGGATCACGAGGGGCGTTCTAAATACGACTCCGGGGTGGTACTGCCCTCGCAACTCGCATATCGAACCAGAACAAGCGTCCGACAGGCAGATCTCGACGTCAATGTCTCAAGTCTCTCTGCACGGGCACCGTGCTAGAAGAAAACCAAGGGCCAAAAGAAATGCTTCGAGGAGGTGAATCCAATCCGCTTACGTTGCCGAGCAAGGATGGTGAGGGGAAAATGCTACCCCGGCAGGCAGTCACGCGTACCCTAAAGTTTGACTGGATCAGGCGTTCCGGTCGCAGGAAATGATTGCCCTTGATATGTGACCGAGTTTGCGATCTGGGGTGACAGCGGGTAGGACATGGGCTGGGGATGATCTCCACCCCGTCGATGGACTCGTGACCACCGGGTTGACGTGCCCCAAGGACCACTGGGTCAGCAGACACTCTGGAGAAAAAAACCATTCGGATCGTGTCGCGTGAGCGAAAGCTCGAGCTTCCCGTACACGACGTGGACCAACCCCGAATAATGATCTCATCGGTGGTCATCACGAAGCACAGCCACAGAGTCCCGACGCGCGTCCATCACATACTTTGACGCCAACAGTCAGCCAACATGGACGTAGTCAAGGCAGTGGAGACATACGTCGCAAAGCTGGTGTCTACTCCTTCAGCGATGAAGGTCCTCCTTCTGGACACGCATACGGTAGGGTATCCCGGCTCACGCTTCTGCACATTGACCTCTCCCGGTCGCATAGACGCCAATCGTCTCCCTCGCCTCGACACAGTCTACTCTCTTGTCGCATCAGGTTTATCTCACGGATCGAATCGATAACAGGCTGCGCAACTCGATGCCTCACATGAAATGCGTCTGTTTTTTGCAACCCAGCGAGAGCAGCATTGAAGCGGTCTGTGCAGAGCTTCGTGAGCCAAAGTATGGCGAATATTACCTGTGTCAGTGCGTGGATTCTTTCGGTAGTCCAGTATCCAAGCTAACGTTCGTTGATCCCTCAGATTTTAGCAATGTTTTAAGCAAATCCTCCATCGAACGCCTTGCAGAGGTTGACGAGTTTGAGGTGGTACGCGAAGTGCAGGTAAGCACCCGATCATTCTTTGCCGCAACCCCAGTTGACGTCCACAGGAATACTTTGCGGACTATGCTCCTCTTCTCCCTTGTCTTTTCTCTCTCAATCACTTGCCTACCGTCGACAAACCTTTGTATGGGCCATCGCCCAACAGCTGGGACAACACCGCTCTAGAACACAGCGTGCAGGGAATTATAGCCGTTCTTCTTAGCCTGAAGAAAAAGCCCGTCATTCGGTACGAGAAGATGAGCGGCATGGCTAAGAAGTTGGCTAATGAAGTCCAGGTCGGTCCTCACCTGTTTCATCCCTCCGAGCTCATGTTTGCCCCAAAGCATCGCATACAAGCGGAGTCAGCCTTGTTCGAATTCAGGCTTACGCAGGTGGCACCGCTCTTACTCATCCTTGATCGGAGAAACGACCCCGTCACCCCTTTGCTGTCTCAATGGACCTATCAGGCTATGGTCCACGAACTTCTCGGCATCCAGAACGGAAGAATTAATCTCAGCATGGTTCCTGATATCCGGCCTGAACTTTCTGTAACTTCATTCCCGCCGAACATGCTTCCAATTTTCTCTCACACGCGCGATAGGAAATTACCCTCACAACTTCTACTGATCCATTCTTTCAAGCACATTACCTGGCCACGTTTGGTGATCTTGGTACCTCGCTTAAAAATTATGTTCATTCCTACCAATCGCGCTCGCTTATCCAATCCCCTTCGGCCATCAACTCGATATCTGACATGAAGCAGTTCGTAGAGGAATATCCCGAGTTCAGAAAGCTAGGCGGAAACGTCAGTAAACACGTCACCTTGGTTGGGGAACTCAGTCGTTTGGTAGAGAGAGATCATCTACTCGACGTCGGCGAAATAGAGCAGGGCCTCGGGACGAGTTCAGGCTGCGATTTCAAGGTTCGTACGACGTTCTCCCCAGCCTCGTATGTCGCAGTGCGTATGTTTGAGCATAGACCGTGCAAGCTCTCGTCTCGAACAACGGTGTACCTGCATGGAACAAGCTTCGGGTTGTCATTCTATATGCGCTACGCTACCAAAAGACACAGACGAACAACATTGCTACGCTCATCAATCTCCTCCTTTCCAGTGGGGTTTCACGAGAGGACGCTAGGGTGGGCGCACTCTATCTTGTGCTTCAGCAGTGACCCAACCATGCTTTAAGCTCGTGTACGTCCTTTTAAACATTGCTGGCTCTGATCAGCGGCAAGATGACCTATTCTCGACGGAGTCGCTGTTGGCCATGGGGAGGTCTGCATTGAAGGGCCTGAAGGTGATCCAAGCTCATGTCGTGACCGGCGCATACTGACAAGTGGCACAGGGTGTCGAGAATGTCTACACTCAGCATACTCCGCACCTCTCACAGACGTTAGAAAACCTGTTCAAGGGGCGTCTGAAGGAAGCCAGCTATCCGTTCCATAATGGGGCGGGAACGAACCTTGGCCTACAGCGGTATGCGGCATAGTCCCGCCGGATTTCTCGTACTGATGGCCATCAAGACCGCAAGACGTTATTGTATTCGTGATTGGTGGGACAACATACGAAGAGGCTAGAACGGCCGCCTTGTTGAACCAAGAATCTACCTCGACAGGAATGCGGGTGTTGCTGGGCGGCACGTGCGTCCACAACTCGTCCAGGTATCATATACTAGCGTTCGTTCTGTCCCGACCGAGTATTGACCTCCCTCAGCTATTTAGAGATGGTTCGCACTGCGGCAGAGAGCTTTCCGAATTCAGTGTACGAGCCGCCGCCAGAATCAGCATCAAACGCGCCGTCGCTAAACCTCAATTTGGGTGGTGTCAACGTCAGTCTTGGTGGCCCGGGCGGCTCAGGGGTATACAGATCGGGCTCAGATAGTGCGGGAGTCCAAGCCGAGGGCATCAAAGATGGGGTGCGCAACTTGTTTGGCAAGGTAAAGCAGGGCGTAGACAAGATAGGACTGTGATGGAGTCGTGGAGAATACACGTCTGAATTGATCTCGTCAGATGGCTGGCCGCGTTCGCCCCGGTAGTGACACGTCAATCAGTCACGTGATCCAGGATAACCTCGGACGTGCTCGTTCTCACTTTCTTCGCAATAACTACAACATTTCGACCGGTGCGATGGCCAAGGGTTTTCTAGCAGGCCTGAAAGGGATTGATGCCTTTGGCAAGGTAAACTGTTGTTCACGCCATCTCGTGCACGTCAACAGCCCAACTCTGACCATGCTTCCTTGGCCAGACCACAGAGGACGTGAAGGTGAAGACGCGTACTGGCGCTTTCTGTGTGTTCGACATTGTTTCCTCGATTGTTCAGACTCACTCCTTGGATTCCCAGTGACACTCATTTCAGCATGTATTATACTCGCTTTCACGACGATGGAGTTCCTCGACTACAGGAAGGTCGGAGTCGACACTTCGATTGTCGTTGATCGAAGTCGCGGACAGAAGCTGAGCGTAAAGCTAAATGTGACGTTCCCCCACGTCCCTTGTTATCGTGAGTGATGTACTCTTGGTCCACGGTTCGTTCACCGCTGAGCTGTGCGCCGTTTCTGGTTGCGATGCTCTCAGTGCTCAGCCTCGACGTCATGGACATTTCTGGGGAACAGCAACGCGACGTCTCCCATAACATTGTCAAGAAGCGGCTCACAAAGACGGGTGTAGACGTCCCCGGACAACGCAGTGGCGATCTGCGAAACGAGATCGACAAGCTGGCAGAGAAGCGCGGGTCTGGATACTGCGGCTCTTGTTACGGTGGTGTAGAACCCGAGAATGGATGCTGCAACAGTTGTGAGGACGTTAGGCAGGCATACATCACCAAGGGTTGGAGCTTCACCAATCCCGACGACGTCGAGCAGGCAAGTTGAACGTTCGTCGAGTGAGCCTATGCCTGCTGACGGTTTGATGTATGGCAGTGCGTTCAAGAGGGGTGGTCGGATAAACTCAAGGATCAGGCGGAGGAGGGATGCAGCATATCTGGGCGCATTCGGGTGAACAAAGTTATCGGCAACATCAACATATCCCCAGGCAGGTCGTACCAGACCAATTCTCGGCATTTCTACGACCTCGTGCCCTACCTGAAGGACGACCAGCATGTCCATGACTTCTCTCACATCATCCACGAATTCTACTTCATGGCTGACGACGAGTACAACCCAACCAAGTCGAGGATAGGAAAGGAGATGAGGAAACGCATGGGGATCGACGATAATCCCCTGGACGCGTATGAAGCCAGGGTAGGTTTATCGGCGACACGACCACGAGCCCATGTTGAGCTGATTCTCCGCTAGACCACCAAGGCTCAATACATGTTCCAGTATTTCCTCAAGGTCGTCTCAACACAGTTTAGGACCCTCGATGAAAAAGCCGTGCGTAAAACCGTGCTCCTATTGGAGCGTGGTGAGAACTCACTCGGCGAACAGATCAATACGCATCAGTATAGTGTCACCCACTTTGAGCGAGACTTGACGAAAGGTGTGGGCGAAGAGGACAAGCAGGGCGTCTACACACAGCATGGATTCACGGGTGCACCAGGTACACGGCTACAAATGGTCTTGAGAGGTAGCTGATACAAGTCATCGTGCAGGCGCGTTTTTCAACTTTGAGATATCACCCATTCTTGTCGTCCACTCTGAAACGAGACAATCATTCGCACATTTCCTTACATCGTGAGTACCGCCGTCGTCTGGTCGCGATTTCCTTTGATCAGGTTTTTTCCAGGACGTGTGCAATTGTGGGAGGAGTCTTGACGGTAGCTGCATTGCTGGACAGCATACTGTTCGCTGCGGGGCGCAAGCTGAAGAAGGGCAACGGCGTCAACGGGAGTACAAAAATGATGTAGACATCGTACTATGCATGTCACTTGGTTTGCACATTCATTGGCTAGCTCTTTCTACCTGTACGGATGCGTGGTTCTGGCCAACTCGCTCTCGACGTCTAGACGTTTGATTCTGCCCAATGCCCCACCCTGAATGACGCGCCTCCTTCGGCAATGTTCTGGTGAATTTTCCAGTCCGCGTCCTGCTCAGGCGGTGTTGAGGGCGCGCATGTGGTCGTGGTGGACGTATACGTCGGAAAATGCCGAAATGGGTTGATCAAGACACATGAGCAAGACGCCCTCCTCAATCCTGTCCGACGCGCTCACTTCATTCAACAGAGCTGCGACCCTCGCTGTGCGCCTGTTCCTCCGCGACTCAACCAGGCTCTCATCACGTCTTTGTAGTTCTCCGCCGCCCAGGATCAGGCGCGCAAGGACATCACGCAGGCAACTGCCGACGCCCGCGAAGCGCGTAGAGAACGCGATGAGGCAGTCAACGCCCTCCACGACAACAGGCTCGAAGAGCGGTCCTGGAAGCAGGAGGCTGCGGCATGGAAAGCTGCAGTGCGCGAATTCCCTTGTTCTTTGCATTTCCCCTCCATCTTATGCACACACTAGGTAGATCAAGCTGAACTCACCGTATGACCCTCTCTTTTTGACCCTGACGCATCCTTGATCATCTATTTTCGACAGATCAGCCACCATCTCGAGACCATTGTCCAACTACGACAAGAAGCTACTCAGTGGAAGAATCAATGTCTGCGCTTGGAGGAGACCTCGAGACAGGAAGCGACTAGCTGGAAAGAACAGTTTCTGCGCGTTGAACAAGAGCGGGTAAAGCTCGCGCAGCGAGTAGAAGAGCTTGTGGCAGAGCAACTGGCTTCCGTACGTTCCCTCGATTCCAGTGCTCGTCCCATTCCCTGAGCACTTGTCCAGGGCGGACATGCCCAAACGTCGACTACACCATATACACCCATGCCGAGGTATTCTGCCATAGGGGACCTGTCCGCGTCCACACGATTACAGCGTGTCGCCGAACTCAACATCTTGAGTCCCGGTCTCCAGGAACTCCCACCGTCAAGGTCTCTCCCTTCCGTGTCCAAAACGACTTCGAGCGCGAAGCGGACTCGTCAAGGACCTGTCTTGCAACTCCCAACGCCACTGTCGGAGAACCAACGCAGTGCACGCCAACGAATTGTGCAAGATGCTACCCCCTTTGTTCCTCAGTCGGGGTCGGCGTCCAACGGCACACGTCAGGTAGTCATCCGTCGCGTCCACGCTGTCGTAGAGGTCCCTGTAAAAGAAGAGAGTGTTGATCGAGACGGTGTGGAATGGGACACGCGTAGTTCGCCTTCCGCTCCTCCGACTGCGTCAACCTCGACTTTAGCCCACAAGTCCGTCTCTGTATCAAAACCCTCGAAAGCGCTTCCTCTAACCACAGAAATCGGCAACTCCACTCCGCGGGCTAAACGGAAAGCACCCACCAAGCGAACCTACGTCGAGATCGACGATGAGGAATCGGAACAACATAGTTCCCGCGGTGATTCCAAGCAAGGCGATGCAGAAGAATATCACCCTACTTCAGATGGGGATGACGAACTGTTGATGGGCGTTGAGGTCGGAACAACCTCGAGTGTCAAGTTCTTGTTTGTGCTGACAGCATGCTTGCAGAGCAATCGGAAAGAAGTTTATGGCATGAAACGTACTCCAAAACCAATCTCGCTTCAGAAGGCGGCTCGCCCTCTCGTCGTAGCCAAGAAGCGGAAAGCATCTACGACTGCTAGGAAGAATCGGCCTCCCGCTTCTTCCAAGCCATGAATGCACTTTTCTCCCCTCAAAATGAAATGCCTTGCGTCTCGTTCACCTGATTTATTTACCTACTTATGTCTGGTCCACTTATGCTCTCTCGCACATCGGAAACACATTCCTAGCGTCTGTCACTCGCACTATGACACATGTAAACAAGATTCCTATATGGTATCTCAAAGTACGGCAGGGTTTCTACGGCAGGGTTTCCTGATATAACACGCTGTTTGCTTTAGTCATGCTTCTGGGTGAGAGCGCTTTCGCCGACAAACTCGTCGAACCATTTGAATACTTCGTAGTGCCACTTCAGGCTGTTCCCAGCGTTCAACACCCAATGGTTTTCATCGGGGAAGATCACCAATCGACTAGGGACACCAAGCCTATTTCGGGCGTGGCAGAGTCAGAGCAAAAGCAACAAGGAGTGGAAACGTACTGTTGCAGGGCGTGCCATACCGCGATGCCGTCGGTCTCGGGCAAACGGTAGTCTTTGCTTCCGTGGATGATGAGCTGTGGTGTCGACCATTTGCTTACGGTATTCGCCGGGTTATGCCTGTGATTCGCGGGATGTGGCTGAGCATGGACTCCCGACGGTTTGTACGCGAAAAAAAAAAACGCATACTTGCGGAAGAGTTCGAGGGATTTCTCTTCCCAAGGGCGTCCCCCCCATTCATGATTGAACTATGTAAGCAATAAGACGTCAGAATGAGTGTATGGAGAAACGTGTACGCACGAAAAAGAGTTCGTCAGTGGAATAACCATTGTATGCGGTATCGAAGACCTAGCATGACGTCGAGCGACAGAATGGGGTAAAGCTAGGGGACTCACTCCGTCGTGACACACCAGGGCTTTGAACCCGAAGCCGAACTCGGGGTTTCCTTGAATCCAACTGTGCAAAGGCGAGCCTCAGCACACTTTTCAGGGGAAAGAACAAAAGGGGAGGCCCACTTGATAGCGTACCCGCCGTAGCTTGCACCGGCAGCAACCGCACGATCACGGTCGATCTAGTCAATAATGTCAGAAGCACATCAGGAAACGAAAGTCCGCGCAAGCTACTTGAGGATATTCGTCCAGGACGTATTCCCAACCATTCCGAAGATCCTCAAAAGGCTTCCCACCCCAGTCTTCCTTAATCCCCTCGGTCAAGTCTAAGACGTTTATTTATTTATTTTCTATCTGAGAGGCTGATCCTTCATGCAAAGCAAGATTCTCACGTACCTTGGCCGAAAGAAGTAGAGCCAGTTGGATTGATTGCCACGACTACATAACCTTGGTTTGCAAAGACTGGCAGACACTGAGTTTCAGGGAAACAGTGGCAGCCCGCGATCACTGACCGTTGGGATTCCAACGAGTGGACCAAGAATCACCCCAGCAACCCTCAGGGCCTCGATTGCCCAGCGTCAGCCATCCCTCGCGTTGCTTCGCAATACAATGAGACTCACCGCCGTGGATGAGCAGGACGACAGGCCACTTCTTGACATCCGCGGACTTGTAACCGGGAGGGGTGAGGATCCATCCATGGATCTTGTGCTCTGCGCCTTGGAACCAAAAGTCCTCGCCAGGGTGTAGGTGCTTTCTTTGGAGATGTGCGGCCGAGAAATTAGTGACCTGGATGAGCTCGCCCTTGAAACGGTTTGACACCTTTTGTTTGATGTCTGCCTCGACAAGTTGGAGCTTATCAAGAACATATGCATCGTTCGGGGACGTGAGCGAGGACAGAGCAAAGAGAAGACGGCCGCCTGAAAGTACTTGCAAGCCTGAAGCACCGTGTGTGTCTGTCAAAGCAACAGGTATATCGTACGGCGGGGTAAGTGTGGGATGTGCCGTGGATTCACTGGGCGTCGGAGGGACTGGGAGAGTGAATATTTTGGCTCTGGCAATATCCTCGGCAATGAAGTAGATAAATTCGCCACTTTCCGAGAACTGAATGGGTGGATCTAACTACGTCTACCAGCAGATAGAACGTTGCAACCCACCGCCAAAGAACTCGGGGAACGGTCCCAGTGTTGGGTGATAGTGAAACTAACGCCCTTTGCGAGGTCGTGAATGACAATTTTGGCCCTGGATCGCGTGTCAGGGTAGTTAATGAGAGGGAACTCGACCTACCTGTCTGACTCGTGGCCATCCTCATCCAGCTGAAGCCAAGCCACCTTGTCACCGTTACGACTGAAAGCTGGGGCACGGGTTGCACCATGCACGCCGGACGTCAGCTCGACGAGGTTGGAGCCGTCAAAGCCAACGAGATATATCTATGGACCGTCAGTAAGTGCCGGGTGATAATGGCACAACCACACATTCTGTTTCGTGTGGATTGCTTGTGGAAGCTCGGGGTCCTTTGCGGTGAGGACGATGTGACTGGCTGAGACATCGAAATCATCCGTTCCACCAAAAGGTTCAACGGGAGAACTCTGAGATGGGTGATCCGTCGGCAACATCCCCTCGCTGTGAAAAGACAACATACCAATTCCGTTCCCCGAAGAACATTGACGAAATCCTCGCCGAGGGCGAATTTGGCTTGATCCTCGTATAGTCGCACGGTGAAGAGAGATTTGTGTTTGGGCCCAACCCAAGTGTCCCAATGACGTTCGAAGGTCTTGTCGTAAACCAAGGCTGAGTTGCCACGATTATCGTACTTTTCGTCGTTGTCCTTGACCGCTCTCAGATCACCGTCCGCGTGGACGTACGCAGAAAAAACGAGTGTGCCGGCGGAGTGCGCGTAGCGGAAGTCTGCGGCGGTGGTAACGGGGAAGGACCCGACGAGGATGGAGTCCCCGACACTGACCACGCCCCCAGTGAAGGTAACTGGCACGGCAAGCAATTCTTGTTTCTTCTCCGTTTCTGCGCTTGTCTCCACGACAAGCGCGATGGTGCGTGCATTGAGCCAAAAGGCATCGCCCCCGTCGGGAAGAGCGTGATCATACGGCTTTGATCCAGCTGCGATGGGTGTGATCGCAAGGGATTTGTGGGTCCTGTGTGGATTGAGGAGGATACGTGGGGGAGATATGCAGCGACTCACTTGCGATCTGTGAAGGAATATGTGCTGACGGGGATGAGGGCCAAGTCGCCGTCCGGGCTGGGGAGGGGAGCGCCCGGCCTGGGCAGCGTCAGCATGTCCTGCGGGGAGAGAATGTCAGACGACGCTTTGAGGGCAAACGCGGTAGACATGGGCGTAGATCGACAAGGTCGATATCAATGTCGATTCCGCTGGCAGAGCGGCCTGCCAGATTACTACATCGTCTGCTACTCGTCCATCTCCACGTCCTCATTCTTCGCCTCCACCTGGGCGACCACCCCCGTGTCAGAGTCCCATCGTGCCTTCAGCCCCACTCTAAACACCACCATTTTCTCTCCGACGAGCTTCAGCACTTGCGCCTGTTCGCTCGTCAGGGCCTTGCCTTTGTCGCATATCTTGTGTGAGGCTTCCAGTGTAGGGACGCCTCTTTTCAAGCTCGTAGACAGCCCCAGTTTGCGCAGCTGAGGCTCCTCGTTGTGCGGGAACGGTTCCGGGGGATCCGAATGTACTCGCATCACAGGGCCCACGGGAAGTATCACCGTCCGGCTGGCAATGTTGCCTGTCCGCGCAAAGTCTGCTTGTCGGAAGTCCGCGAACCACTCGATCACCTCCTGCGGCTCTGTGTCGGTGAACAGCAAACCGACTTGACCGTTTACTTGCTATCGTTGATGATGGGTTATGACTCGCACGAGTAAACTGGACCGAGATGACATGCCTCGGCAAGTTTATGCAACCCCGGTCGGTGCTCTTCTCCTGGTGTGTTTCCAAGCGCTTTTGCCATCACTGCAGCCTTTCCAAAAAATATCCGTGCTGAACTTGAGGCTGCCAGTGTCAGGTCAAACGTGTTCCTGTCGTGTGCGTAGACTCACTCTCTCCAGAGACTTCGGACGGTTTTGAGATGTGTGTTGCGCATCGCGCCTACTTCGAACAGCCAGCAGTACTTCCATTTTTCTGCGCTTTGCTGGATCTGTCAGGGATGTTCGTTGGGACAATGAGGACAACCGAGATCAGTTGTGCCCACCTCGTTCAGTAACACATTTTTGTGCTCTCTCGTCTTCTTTGAGACCTTTGTGAGTGATACTGATCAAGGGCGAAGAGGGCACGTCACTCGTCGCGAACCGACCGTAGAGTCTCTCGGTCTCACCAACTTTTGAGCGTTTTGACTTGGGCATGGTCGAGTCTGGGATGGGTTTGCAAGTCCGCCCAGGCTCGACTTTGCAAAATGTCGACAATCTCGCCAGCAGAACTCACGGCCCTCGAAGAGGTCCTGCTCAATGCTTCCAGAAAGGTCCCTCTTCATAACAGATTCAGAGCCCTCTTCACTCTAAAATCGCTCAAGAATGACGATGCAGTCACGATCATAGCAAAAGGTTTCGTCCCCCCGTTTTCCGTGTATCCTATGGCTCAACCCGTCAACAGCTTTTGACGACCCATCCGCGCTCCTCAAACATGAGCTGGCCTATTGCCTTGGGCAGATGGGACAGACATCCGCGCTGCCCATTCTCGAGTCGGTCTTGTGCAGAGTAGATGAAGATCCCATGGTCCGACACGAGGTATATCATCCTGCTGGTTATTTCCCTGCTCAACTCTTCGCCAATGATCGTTCATGAAGGCAGCGGAAGCGATGGGTGCGATTTCCTCCGCGAAATCAGTCCCGATCCTGCGCAAATATCTTTCTGATCCGAATCGCAGCGTACGCGAGACCTGTGAGATTGCGCTCGCCAAGATCGAGTGGGATAACTCGGAAGAAGGGCAGAGACATATCGCAACGACAAAGCCCTTGGCTGTTGTGCCGTCAGTTGTCCCATCCCATCTCACCTTTGCTACCTGATACGCTCACTCGGCTATCATAGGACGTACACCTCGGTTGATCCCGCACCGGCATCTTCCCGCCTCCTGTCTGGACCACCAAAACTCGGAGATGTAACAGAAGCATCCGTATCATCGCTCAAGGGAAACCTGCTCGACCGTGAACTACCCCTCTTTGAGAGATATCGTGCGATGTTTGCTTTGCGCAATATTGGCACGCCAGCGGCGGTGGATGCGCTTGCATGTGGTTTCTCCGATGACAGCGCTCTGTTCAAGTAAGCGAACCAGCCTACTTGGTGTCTTGCTGTGTTGATGGTAGGAGGCATGAGATCGCATTCGTCTTTGGCCAGCTATTATCGACCCATTCCGTACCGTCCTTGATCAAGGTCCTCCGAGACACGGACGAGTGCGACATGGTCCGACACGAGGCGGCAGAAGCTCTGGGTGGCATTGCAACACCCGAAGTCCTTCCGCATTTAAAGGAGTGGATGACCCGCGAGGATTCGCCCGCTGTCGTCCGCGAGAGCTGCCAGGTTGCCATCGACATGTGGGAGGTAAGGATTATGCCTCGGTTAGTATGGTGGTTGTTCCAACCATCCGCCTCTAGTATGAAAACTCTGGCGAGTTCCAGTATGCAAACACGCTCGAGACCGTACGCACTGCTGAGCCCGCCGCCGCATGAGACGAGTAAAAGGCCCAAGAACGTCTGGTTGTATGCCTTGCTAAGACTCAGAAGAATGCACACAGGGCGATGGCCCAAAATACATCTTGTCGATAAGCGACAGATCTGATAGTGATAGGGATATGGCACAGAACTATAAAATCGTTACCCCCGGTCTTGATAGATGGCCTTTGAAGAGTGTCCATGGGCTAGAACCGGGAGATGTTAGATGCACCGTGTCAATATCGGGATCGATGCACATGACCTCGCTGGTCCGGTAGACGTCGAAGGGAGATTTCCCGCGTTGAGCGAGGGTGTCGGGGACGAGGATGGGTTTTCATCGGGATGGGCACGGTGCGGTTGGCTACGGTGAGGTTGGCACCGCTCAGCGCTGAGCAGAGCAAGGTACAGACCCAGCAGTGAGTTGCAGACCCGACCCCGCCTGGCCAACGCCGACACGCGCAGTTGCAGTGTCGAGCTTGTTTGCCAGACACCACGACCTCGGGGTCGACGAGATGGCCGACTGCGCCATCCTCGCCATCGCGTCCACGACGCAGACAGTCCGTGCACTCCTTCAAAGCATGTCGTCTTCCCGCCGTCCCCACTGCAAGCTGACCGACAACCACAGGACTTGTCAAGGACGTCGTCCTCGATGAACACGCCTCTGCGGTGCCGTGGACGATCGTGAACAGATATTACACGGCCGACGTCAAGTTTCTTGTCCACTCGCTTTCTTCTTGGACCCTGCTCCAACACGAGCTCCTGACACCTGCTCTCCTGTTCGTCTGGAACAGAGGAGAGGTACACCTCATCCGTTCTCATCTCTTGACACTCTTTAATCTCCCTTCCATAGCCTTACCGCGACCAAATACGCAGACTTTCGCAGCACGCATCTCACCATGAGTTTGAGGTTGCCCTCGCCATCAGGCTTTCCCCCGTTAGCTCCACTTTGCCAGCAGAGATCGAGGATGACCAGGACACAGACGTCTACTTGTCTTCCAAGGGATTCGAGTTTGTCGATGTTCCAGATACGGCAGCTTCTTCGCCCGACCGCACCGGTAAATTTGCGGACATTCGTTCCACACTGCAACATTTGTCTCACCGTCCCTAGGTGTCCCCGGCATACCTCGGATTATCGACGCATTGAGCACCATCATGTGGCCATCAATGGTTCGGCAAGGCTTCGCTGGCGCAGTGCAAACACACCCTGGAGCTCCCTCTGATGATTACCATAATCTCGCGCGAGTCGTCGGAGAAAAGATATCCGGGCATGACGGTCATCGTATGCAACGAGAACTCGAAGAACTCGAGCGTTGGCTCGATGGAGACGATGTAGACGCACGCTCTGCTATCAGCGAGGATGACATCGTCCCATGGAGCACCGTCGTCACACCGGGAACCCTGTCGCCTTCCTCGAGTGGGTTCCTTGAAAATTCGCGTCCAACTACCCCTAAAGCTGGCTTCGACGATGACTTCACTTCCTTTGTATCTGCCTCGCCTGCAATCCCCCTTGGTATCCCTGGAACCTCTTCAGAGAGTTTGTCGTTTCCGCCGAGGCTTCTCCCTCTCGCATCCACGACCTTTGGCTCTACCTTCAGCTTTGACTCTCCTTCATCTGGTCGCTCAACCCCCGCTCTGAACGACCATGCTAGCTTCGACATGACCCATATCGTGCCCGGTGGATTCTACAAGTCTCTTGGATCCGTGTCCGACTTTGGCGACATAGACAGGGAGACCGTCAATTTAGGACCGTTATCCAATGGTAGCGTTGGGGAAGACGAAGAGATGCCGTCTCCAGTAGAGGTTGCCGAGACCTCACACAAGATTTTTGGTTCCGTTCCCCTCTCGCTCTCGCCCGTGCGGGAAACAGGTGACGGGAGCTTCCTTCCGCTTGCGGCACTGGGCGAGGCTCCATCACAAAGTCGTCCCGGTGGTGAACATGATGTCGAGATGACCGACGCCGATCTTGAGCGTTTTGATCTACAAGGCGTGTTTGGCGCACTCCAGGGATTGAAGGAGGAGATTGCTGGCATGCCTGACGAGGAGAGGCGGAAGGCCGCAGCAAGAGTAGCCCTTGGGCTTGCATATGGCTTCAACCTACACTCTGAGGCAAGTAAGGAGGTTGTCTGATGTGTTTGTGTCGATGAAGGTTTCTTCCTTTTCTTTTCTTGTGAAATACAAATGACTTTGGCCTCCATTGTTTCTCGATATCGCTGGTCGTGCAATTCTGAGACACGCCTCGACGTATGGTAACGAAACGAGGTAAACAAACCTCCAAGAAAATCATTCTACATCACCCACATTCTTCGCGTTACCGGTCTCGTCTCTGACGCCTCCTTCTGCAAAGCTCATGATTCCTGCCAATTCTAGCTTTGAAACCACATCCTCAGCTTCCTCTACGTCCATGTCCGCGAGTACCTTGTTCACTGCCTCCAATGTCCCCAGCCTTAGTGCATCCCGGAGAGTATTGCTGAACCCTTCAAAGACGGTCCATCGCATCATCAACGCTTTCCTCACTTCCGCGACATTTAGGTCCTCTGTTCCTGGTCCCTCAAGGACGAGATCGTCGGGTGGCGGACCGTCCGGTACGTTAAAGCTGATAGTGGAGTCGGGATTTTCTGGTACCAGCTGAATCTGTTCTTTTTGTGAAGAACTGGACGAAGCTTCAGCAGTAGTCGCTGCCACCCGAGTAACAAGATGGCGATAGGTATCTTCTACATCTTTAACGAAAATGGGGATAGCACGTTTGTCGCCGGTAATCATTCTGGAATCATGACGATGACAGTGATCAGTTCCGGTGTAGTTGTGCTGGACAGGCAAGGGCTCACTTCTGGAAGAACACCCTCACACCATCACGCCCTAGTTTATCACAGTACTGCAGGAGTAAGCTCTGATGGACACATTGTTTCGCATATTCGCAGTATCCATCTGTTTCTGCCTGGAATGCGGCAACCAGGAGGGCGTCGGATGCACCGGGGACGATGACATCGCGATTGCTTTGTATGAATGCAAAGGATTGGGCATAGTCCCAGAGCGGCAAGCGAGAAAAGCGACCGAGGGACGGCGTGAGCTCTGGCAGATCTTGCTGCAGCTCCTCGTCGTCAGGAGTGTCTACAGCGGAGGATGGGACAGCATGAGACGAGGAAGCAGCGGGGTTCAGTACTTCGTAGGTCGTTGTCTTTGTTGTCGTCTTCTTGGTCGCTGGCGTCGCATCCGTAATCGCGTTCTTAATCGGGGATGGAACAGGTTTTGGAGGGACATACTGGACAGGTTGTGCGGGTCAGCACTGCGCACGAGATGAAGGAGGGTTGTGATTTAAGATACCTTGCTTTCCCAGCCCTCGTGGATGTCGTCGCTGGTGATGTGCTTCTTTTGTTCATCGAGTTCTGCTTGGAGGTCGCCTTCGAGCTTGCGAGTGTGCTCTGCGAGCTGTGATATGTGCTTCTCTATGCCATCGAGGACGGCTTTCTCCTGTTCGTCCTGGGGAAGAACCTTGACACTATCATAGATCTGGAGGAGGAGAGAAAGAATCATGGCATCGTATGTGGGCTGGTTCTTTGCATTGGTAGGCGGCGCTGCCGGAGACGGGTCGGACTGGAGACGAGTGACGAGATATTGGAAGAAAGGGAGGCCAGACTGGGACTGTCCGTCCTCTGCGTCTTCCGCGAGACCGCCCACGGCGCTGGGGGGTGCGCCGGCGATGCGCTCGCTGATCTTGACGAGACGGGGATGAAGGACATCGTTGCACGCGATCTCAGCATTCAGCGCCTCGATCTTGTGTTTGCGAGCCTCGCGTTTCTCGTGGATGTCGCGTTGTTTCCATCGGATAAGAGAGCGTTTGTCGACGTTGGGGTGGCCCTCGATGTCGGAGTCGTCTGAGAGCTCGAGTTGGTCCCACTTGGAGTAGTTGAGAGGCATCGTGGGCGAGGCCGCTGTCTGCAGGCGTCGCCCTGCTCGCTAACCAGACGTGGGTCCGTGCGAGTGGCTGAACCATTCGGGGGTCGTTCACGTCTCTGCCCTCAACATTCACCACCCAACTCTTTTCAATGGACACTCACGTCGAGCAACCCCCACCCGCTGCTTCAATGTTGGACACGGACGACTCCTTGCGCGCAGCTGCTCTCTTGTCTAGAAAGCGCCGAAGGGTCGCCGCTGACGCACCCACTCTACCTCCTCGCCTGGCTCCGGGTCCCGTTCTACAACTCGACTATGGTCATGACGATCCGGCGGCCCTCCAGTCCGACCCAAGCTTGTCTCCGGCTTTAGATCCAATGGCTTCAGACTACATGGAAGACATCGAGGATGGACAAATTCGCGAAGAGGGCGAAATCAGCGACACCGAAGCTTCACCCCCGCCACGACGGTCACCCACCCCGCCCCCGAGGCTTAGACAACGTCTGTTCACGTCTCATTCCCTGGAATCTGCAAGAGTTGAAACATCCTTGCCCCTTCGTCCACTATCTCACACTGAAGACCCAGCGTCACCACCGGAACCATTTGACACACTCTCTCTGCAAGCAGCCAGTCTCGAACCTTTTGTACTGGAGACGTCCACCTATCGACTGGATGCCAATCATGTCAGGCCGGGGCTCTCCAGTTCGTCGTCGATCCCAAATTAGTCCTCTCTCTGCTTACCCTATTACTAGTGACCCAAGACCAATACAATACCACCAAAGACATTGTTCTTGACCTCCTTGGATGGGCTGTCCCTCCCGAATATCTCTTGGAATGCGGCTTGAGTCGGCATGTTATCTTTTACATTTTTTCGGAACTCAACCTGCGGCTTCCGAGCAATTTGGATACGACCGGACTTACTCCGTACCCGACACCTGAGATGCTTGCACTTATGCCAGTTTCTCCGTCTTTGTCTACGCGCTCGCTGCATTCTTCGCCTTCTACAATGCCTCCTCCATTTGTTATTCCGACCCGTGTCTCTCTTGCCGAGCGCATGAGTATGGAGCGTATCGACACTCGCATGTCCTCGCCGGACCCCTCCCCATACATCAAGACGGAACCGAGTTCGCCGTCGTCTGCTGACCTCTCTAATTCTCATGCGTTGCTCGTGATAGAGCAGCAACGGCGCCAGGAGCTACTCGCTCGTAAAGCTGTTATCGCCTCTCGAAAGGTTCGACAAAGTGAACCCCCGGGTCCCATCGATTTAATCGAAGGCCAAGAAGTTGATATGAGTGCAGTCCCCGCTCAATCTGTCGATGATTTTTTAAGGACAATCGAGCCTGCTCCGCTTCTTCAAGATGATGATGATGATAATCACAACCAAGGTTCTTCTGTCGGCACAAATCCCTTTGCGAGTTTGCGGCTCATGGATGTTGATGACCTGATCCCTGGTCTGAGTGGCCCATCCAGAGATACTTCCGCTTCTTCGGCAGGACCGCCTTCAAGTCTGCGCAATCCCTCCCCAATCATGGCCTTTCATACCGAACTCCATTCGTCTTTGGCGTTGCCTACCGCATTAGCGGATAGCACGGGTTTTTCCAGCAATGGCACGGAACGAGGATTAGCGTCTTCTGTGGACACCACCAGCTCAGGCTCAGTCACACCTACCCTTCAAGGTAACCTGAGTTCTGCGCAGTTGGATGGCGACAATGTCCACCCGCAACGCCGAGGCGTGAAGCGTCCTGTGGCAGCTGACTTTGTGGACTTCGACGGCGGCCTAGGATCCTCACGCGGTCACGGAAACACATCTCTCAACAGTTATTCCAATGGAGGTCCGTATCCCAACCCTCTCTCCAAACGCAAGGCAGGCAGTTTTGCTGGAATTAGTGGTATGCGACGTTGTGTAATCGAATTGAGCGACAGTGAAGATGACGACGACAGCCAAGTGATGGGGGATCAAGTAGGAAACGGTGACACTCGGGAGTACTCACCGGCAGTTTCTTCCACCCGTATTCCACCGCGGCTCGCCGCAACTCCGACGGCACCATCATCATCGGGGTCGTCTGCAGTTGCGAATGGTAATACTGGGCAGCCGTTACCTGCAGTATCCGCCACGAGCGCACTCGCTGAAAAAGAAGAAGAGATCAAGCGAATGCGACAACTTATTGCTCAAAGAGAGGAGCTAAGATTGAAGAAGCTTGCAGCTGCAAGTCTTCCTGATGTCTTCCTCCAAGAGGTACTGAGTGTGCACTCCCAGATGCCTGGCAAATCAATGCTGCCGATACCGCCTATCAGCGAAGCACAAACGTCGGAAGGAGCGGTGATGGCTGGGCGAGAGGAAACATTTATTAGTTCATCACTGAAGAGCAACAAATCATCGACGTCACTTCTTTCACGTGATCAGGAGAACGACCGCCCTTCCATCCCAGAATTGACCAGAAGACATGGTTCGTGTCATTTACCGTCTCACCCGCCGTCGCTGGTCTGGATATGTGTATTCCACATCCGTTCATCGCGGCGATCTTGTGTTGGTTTTGACTATATGTTGACCTTTTTGGATTCAGGTATTTTGGTAGCAGTGGCCGATGGGCAGCCAGATCATCTAACTTCCGACAAGTCGGCGACGTTTCGCACTCTTGGCGCACCTGGCTCCACGGATAGCCTGAATGACTTATCCGCACAAGAGACATTCACCATTGGTTCTCTCTCCCGGTTCTCCGTCAGTCCGACCGCCGGCTGATATACTTCTTTTGTTTTCTTCCCCCCCTCTTCCCCTCTTGTGGTTAAAATTTTCTTATTATCTACGATGACTACTTTGTTTTTGTTGTTCCCACGCACTTTCCTTTTTTTTTCCTGGTTGTGGGATTCTTACCGGTCTGGTTTCATTTTCATTGCCACCTGTGGGGATTTGACTGGGGGGTTGCAGGACGCGAATTATCCGTGGAGGACGGAGAGTCTGAAAATGACGAAGGTACGTTCGCATTGCTACTCTCGTCTTGTTCCACCCTCGTCTTGGTGCTCATCGGTTTCTTTTGGTCACAAATTTGTTTCATTGTGTTGTTTCCTCAGACTTACTGATTACTGGAGAGACACACCCTGCACAAGTGGCAAGAACCTAATCTTTTTTTATGTTGATGTTCACCCCCCTTCCTAACTTCCGTACCTTCTGTTTTTCCCCATTCCCTACGTGACGTCGTATCACACGGACAGGCTTCCACATCGACGGAGGATGGCCGTCGACACTCCTTCGCCGCCGGCGATTCTGGAGCATCATCGTCGGCACAGGTGCGTCCACCGGTCTGACTCGTTATGGAGGCCATGTGGCCTGATGTGTTGATGTGTACTGATATAAATGGGTGGTTGCCGTTGGTGATAGGTCGTCCGGCCTCAATTCCCGCAATCACGGAATGAAGCACCTCTGCAATTATCAAGATCTGGCTTTCCATTGTACGATTCCCCTCTCTCTCGATATCCGCTCCTTCGACCTCGATTCGGACCGGACACAAGCACTAGAAATGCCTCTTTGGTCACGCCGCCGCCTGAAATAACTGCTGCATCGCAAGCCAGTGCACATGGTACCTCCTCTGCTAGCGTACAATTTCCTTGCCCTGTTTCCTGTGCTGCGGGTGCTGTGTCCTCTCACTCTTCCTCCCCTATTCCTCTCGCAGACCTCAAGGCATTGAAGCAAGCGGTGCTGCACCGTTCGCTCGCACACCTGATTGGGCGCAGTCCGGATCTTCGGGTGTGCCCCTACGAGGTGCCCGGTGGCGGTGTGTGCCGTGACAAAGACTGTGGAGAGCTGCACCTCAGCCAGATAAGCAAGGAGCCGAGCGGTACGCCATGAAGTTGCTTTCTGCGCGAACTGACTGAGCGTGTCGATGGTGTTTTGCTGTCCGACCTGTCGTTGTGGGCTTTGCAGATGCGGAGGTTGCGGCATACGTCCACGAGATCCTTCCGCAGCCGTGGAACGGACGGTGTGATGCGCGGGCGATCGAGGTTGCGCTCGAGGGTGTTCGACTGCGTGGAGGCGCGACAGATGTTGACCGCCATGTCCGGGAGGCGCTCGGTGGACTCGGTATACCGATGAGCTGACTCTGCGCTGACATGGATGGTCCCTGCCTGGCCAGATGGTGATCGACGCCCAAGGAAGCATGTGCCCCGGAAATTTTCTTTCTCAAAGAAAGAAACTGCTCGAGTGTCAACATGACGGGAGAAAGAGCGCTGAGCGCCACGGGAGCGCTTGCTCTTCAAAGCTTCATGGCGGACGATGTGTGTGCTTTGCTCGTTGCAT
This sequence comes from Boletellus emodensis, assembly GCA_038089935.1. NCBI lineage: Eukaryota > Fungi > Basidiomycota > Agaricomycetes > Boletales > Boletaceae > Boletellus > Boletellus emodensis. The sequence goes on from JBBPLU010000013.1 coordinate 159,174, forward strand.
TTCTAAAAAAATATTATATATTTTGGTTGAACACGGCTGTGTGGTGCGGCTGATCCGAAAAAGGGCAGCGATGAGGTAATCATCCGCGGAAAGGGGAATGGACGGATCCCAAAAGGAAAGATGTGGGAGTGGTGGCTGCGGAAGCAGATTCCGGGGATTACCGGGATGTGCCTGGGGATGGATATATACTCCGACGATGCCAAACAAACAAATACATTGGGGTGTCTTTTTTTGATCGTCCAGACTGAGCCAACACACGCCCCCCGTTGACACTCCCTCCCTTTTCCACCTCCTTCCAACTTCAGCGATTCCTTTTAAGGACGCCCTCCGCACCCTCGCTGACATCGCACCTGCCCGCCCATCGTCGTCCACATCCCCAACACCGCCTCCCCCCGCCACCACCCATCGCCGTCGCTCGAGGCGCCCTCCTTGCTCCTCGCAAACTACATGGCCTATCGCCATCTCCCATCTGCATCCAACAGCGCCCCATCTTATCCGTATTCCAAGACCGCGGCCCACCACGGTCAGCAGCCTTCCCTTTCCGGCCAAAACATCCAGGACGACCCTGCTTCATCCTCACCGACGATGCGTAAGCGCCAGCGCACGGGCCTCGATATCACCAGTCCTGCCGTAGCCGATCCCCAGCAGCAGCCCCCACCCCAGCCTGGTCCCCCGCCACACCAACAGCCACCCCAACATCTTCCCCAGCCGGGCGCCGTCCCAGAGGATGGCTTCATCAACGATCAGGATGCGGCCGAGAGCGCTGGCGATGACGACGATGAGGAGGAGAAACCAAAGGACAAGAAGGCCGGAAGACGCAAGATTAAGATCGAGTTTATTCAGGATAAATCAAGACGTCACATAACATTCTCCAAAAGGAAAGCTGGTATGTGATCGTCTTCCTTTGCCTCTCGCGTTTTTCCTGAAAATGCGGCTTCACTTTCGCAGGCATAATGAAAAAGGTATTTTCTTCCATCGTGCCTTTGTCTATTGCTTATCTAACCCTCTTCCCAAGGCCTATGAGCTTTCCACCCTCACAGGCACCCAGGTCCTCCTCCTCGTCGTTTCCGAAACTGGTCTCGTGTACACGTTCACAACCGCCAAGCTACAGCCCCTCGTCACTCAACCCGAAGGTAAAAACCTCATTCAGGCCTGCCTCAACTCCAATACCCAGGGTGGTCCTCATGGCGCAGCCCTCCCACCTAACGTGCCCGTCGGTGCCCCCATGAACCGCTCCACGCAGTCCATGTCCATCACTCCCGGTGGCGCCAGCAACCTTCCGGGCGGTCTCTCCATCCCAGGTGGCGCCGTCAGCGCTCCTGTCGCCGCGAAAGAGGACGGCGATGAGGACGGCGACGACGAAGTCACGCACGGTGGTCGTACCGCATCCGCTGGTGACAAGCGTCGCCGCCGCCCCTCGACTACGGCGACGTCGGCATCAGGTCGCGCTGGACCCGGCTCCCCCCAGACGCCCAACAGCACCATTCCTCCTCCTCTTTCCATTCCCGGTGCATCTCAGCATCAACCCGCAACCCAAGCACCGCCACCTCCGCAGATCTCTCTCGGGTCACCTACGAGCCCACAGCAACAGCACTCGCAGGTGCCCTCGTCCCCACAGTATGGGCCATCGCCGACGGGGGGCTATGCTCCCCACAACCAGCACCATGGGCACCATGGGGGGAGTCCCACGGACGCGAGCATGTATGGTGGCCACATGATGCCTGCCCCACCCTACTCGTATCCGGGGCCTGGTGGCCCGGGAGGGCAGGGTGGTCAGCCCCTAGGTGGGCTCGCCGCGGCCGCTGCGCAGCACAATCACTGGGCGCCGCCACCACAGGCTGGGCACTACCCGAGGCGGTAATGCACAAGCGCTGGTGGCACTTTGTGTTTACGAGTTTTCTGCGCCCGCTTGGTCGGCGTGTTGGTGTATTCCTTCCTCTTGTCGAAATGGGTCCGTAGCCAATCTATGCGCTATCCTTGCCGTTTTCTCTTGTCGATTTCATTGTCCCCCTTTTTTTTCGTTTGTTACTTACGTCCAGGTTTGTCTCTGTTGAGAGTGTACACTAATCGATCCATGCCCCTGCACGACGATCCATGCCGTCTTGATTGCTATATAACCTTGGTTATAGGCCACTCTACCTAGTGAGGCTCTGCGATCCGAGGCCATTACATTACGACTCAGGTATCTTTGAGGACATGTCATATTCGTCGGTAGACTAGCGAAATGAGACGGTCGGGCGGTCATGCCCAAAAGCGAATGCACTCTTTCTCGACCCAAGTGCAGAGTACGATTAACCGGCAGACAGGAATTCGCGGAGTGGACAAATTGAGTCAACTGGATCTGCCTGCATCGTATCATGCACCTACACGGGCTGTGACCACTCAAGGATCGCCGGTGGGCTTGTGACAGTGCGTCCATAAGCATGCCGTGTCTGCTCGACGATGCGGAGCACCGCGCTGGACACGAGCCCAGACTCTTGCCGTGGGTCGAAAGAGCGCGTTTCCTCTGGGTCCGCTGCAGACTCGTCGAGGTCGTAGGTACTGCTCGCAAACACCGATCGGGGTAGATGAAAAAGATGGTGGGGTGGGACGAGCGTTGTTCGTTGCCGTCTGCTGCCAGCACATTTCCGGGTCACCGGTCCGCCTATCGCGCCATGTCACACGTCAGCGATAACGATCAACGCCGAGCCGAACGCGCTTCCATTCGCCGGACGGCAATCGCCCTTTCGGAACTTGGTTCAGGGTGCAGGAACGTGCGCCGGTAAGCAGCGCGGGCGCTGGCACGAGGCATCTCTCCTAGTCGGGACTGGATCAGGAAGCATCCCAGCACGGCGTCGGTGGTGCCGTTTCGGACAGTGACTCGCGGGCAAATCGGGCAGCGACGCCGGTCCTATCTGGCAGAACATGTCCGATACCCTCCGTCTAGACGCACCTTTCCAGAAACGTTTCCATCGCCGACAGCGGTCCAAAGCCGACCGCCTCCTCGGCACGCCGCAGAAAGGGAAACAACACCCGCCGTGCGGGGCTGATCCCGCGCGGAATCATCGCCCCGCCACCAAGCCCTCGCCGGTGCCACGAGTCCACTGTGCGACGGCGTGAACAAACCACCCCCTCGTCCGAATCCTCCACCCACCTAGCGGCTGCGCCATCACAAAGACGCACGCATACACCCACAGCATCCCATACGCGCCGCCCACCCTCTTCCCGGTAGCACGACGCCACGCCTTCTCCAGCAGCAGCAGCAGCGCCTGCAGCGTGAAATACCCCACCACACACCAGCTGAACCCCTTGCCGAGCAAGTACCCAGAACACTCGTGGAACATCCCCGAGGCAAAGAACGTCCCAACCAGCATCCCGACATCTCCCCCCAACCACCGACCAGCATACCCCCCGTAGACAAAAAACGTCTGGCGGAGCACCTGGTGCCATCGCTTCGCCCAAAAGACGTGCAGCGAGTCCGAGATCCACGGATTGTCCATGAGCGGCGGCCACATCTCTGGCGGACTGGACAGCGCGACGAGCGCAAACAGCGTGATGAGACCATGCACCATCTCGAAACCAGCGATCAGACACGTTCCCGTGGCGAGATGAAGCGCGGTGGACAGCACGTAGCGCTCCGGAATACCAAGGTTGGGTCTGAATATCGTCCCTCCCTCGGGCGAGCCCACCCCTGGCACCAGCTTGAGGAGGGATTCCAGCGCATCGAAAACGAAAAAGTGTCGCAGCGTGGACATCGCAGCAGCCCGTAGGAAGGCGGAGCGCTCCGACGGCCGTGGATCCTTGGGAACGTACACCCCAGCGCCGAACTGCCAGCCCAGTCCCCGACCGGTGAGCGCTACCTCGAGCGCGTCGTACAGCCAGGGCGGCAGCGACGTCGTCCGTGGCACCGGCCGGCGCGTGTCGCCATGGGCGCAGCGAGAGACGGAACCTGGCTGCGCTTCCCCGGCTTTGAGCATCCCGTCTCTCCGCCACGCAAAGTCGATGGCTTTGGCGCAGATCACCTCGGCAAAGAGTCCTGTAGGAGCAACCACGCTCGTGACGCGACGGTGCACGTTTGGCCAGATCCGCACCTTGTCCCCAGTTGTATATGTTCAGCTCCGGCGCCGTATACATGAACCCAAAGTATGTTGCCAGCGCGAGCCACATCACGAGCGGCAGGAGCAGCAGCCGCAGGTAAAAGGTGCCCGGGCGTCTGGAGAGGTACGCCATCCAGAAGAAGGGCACCAACGGTAGAAGGAGACGAGGGACATGGTGGACACGAATGGGTGTGCGGTCCTCGGCGACAGGGATGACCGCCAACGGCCACATGAAAGACGACGACGACGACGACGACGGGCTGTCCCGGAAACTCACGCTGATGTCGCCTGGCCCTGTCCGCTATCTTATCGTCTCAGCCCACGCGGTCCGCTGTGTTATCATGCAGGTATATAACGACCTGTACATGGGAACCACACGACCATCGTACGAGAACCGTCATGTTTCCGGTCGTTCGCAGCATCCCGTTCAGACTCACTCTCTTTGGCCGGTCTCTCCTCCTCATCTCCCTCGAGCTTGCTGCAAATATCCTCTGTTGGGTCGTTGCCGCCTTGCGCTCGCGCGCGCTCCTAGGACTTGCCATCCTTGCCTGGGTACGGGTCCTCTGCGCGTCAGCTCGACGAGTCCACCTGCTCACCGTCTTGCAGACGATCGGCTTGAAGCACGGTAGGGCTGCTTGCCTTCGCAATTGACCGTCCGGCTGAACTGCACGCAGCACTCGACGCAGACCACATAAGGTGACGCGACAGACAGTCTTGCGGCCCCGTATGCCACGTCTTGTCTCTCTCGCTCACCGCCCCAACTTGGCATGCTGATCCTCCGACCCAGCGCGATCGATAACGCAACACGGACGCTCATCAATCACGGACGACTCGCGATCACATGCGGTCTCTTCTTTTCTCTCGGGCACAGCACGATAGTGATCGTGGTGGTATGTTCTCCTGCCCTGTTCCACACCACCCCTTGACACACCGGCGACCAGAACGTCGCTCTCGTCATCAGCACGAGCATCTACGACAGACTGAGTGGCGTCGGCAACGTCGGGTCGATTGTCGGTGTGTGCCTTCACTCTCCGTGCGGCGCTCGTCATGTGTCCGCCCGCAGGGACGGCCGTCAGTGGATCTTTCTTGTTCATTGTCGGTCTCGCCAATTCGATCATTCTCTGCAAAATCCTGCGTCAGCGTCGTCGGGTATGCTCGCAGCACGATCTTGATCCGTGTGCTCATCGGCCCAACGGACAGGCTAGACGAAGTCGGGAACACGAAGACGCTGGACCAGAACCCGTCCAAGGTGACAAGATGTTGGTCATGCGATTGCTTGGCCCCTTGGTCAACTTTGTGGATCGTCCGTGGAAGGTACGCGAGCGTAGCATTTGGCGCTGTCATGCAATCTAGCAAATCGTGCATAGATGTACCCGGTAGGGGTGCTGTTTGGCTTGGGTGAATCTTGTGTTGTCCCTGCCACCAACGAATGCGAGGTCCTGATTTTGTGACGCACAGGGTTCGACACCGCATCTTCGATCGCCCTGCTCGCCATCTCTGCATTGGCCAAAGACCAAGGGGACGACGAGCACATACCCCCTTCGGACGTCATCCTCTTGCCCGTGAGACCATCTCGCTCCCTTGTCATGCCCTGGCGTGATTCATCCTCGTAAACAGCTGTTGTTCACGACCGGCATGACCCTGGTGGATTCACTCGACTCCATACTGATGCTATACTCGTACACCGGATTCGCGGACCATTCATGGCGGATTCTGGAGCCACGCGATTCACCTTTGGTGTCGGAAAACGATGCGACCGTGATCGTCCCCTCCGTTGATCAGCCTGGCGATGCGATCGGGACAGGCAGCGAGACGGCGAGCGATGCAGGACACGGCGGCAACGGGAACACGGTGACACAGGAGCACAAAGACCGCGTAGCACTGGTCAAGCGGAGCACGATGTCGAACCTCAGCATCGTTCTGACGATCATGAGCATCTTGCTCGCGTTCAGGTCGGTGAATGAGAGCTGCCGTCCGATAAGGCGACTGAGGACCTGGCAGCATTTCGCTTATAGAGATAATGGGACTGATCGGGGCGAATTGCAAGCGGTGCGAGGCGGCGGCATCCGCGCCTGGCGGGGGCGGGCTGGCGGGAGCGTGGTGGCGGGGCTGGGCACAGGTAAGTGGCACGACAGAGGTTGGGACGGTGCTGAACGCACTGGCAAAAGGCGAACGAGAACTTGGGGTACATTGGAGCAGGGATCGTCGGCGCGTTCGTCGTCCTCGTCTGTGGCTGGTACACGCTTCCCAAGCTGTTTTTGAGGCGCATGTTTTGGAGTGTTGTATAAATCACATATGTTGCGCGCGAGACGTTCCCTGCCAACGACGCCTGACGACTCTCACGACGCCCGCCCGCCTTCCTGTACCATTCTCTGTACTTTCTTTCGTGCACTGGCAGCACAGCCCGACCGCCTTCTGTTCTTGCGCCTGGCCGTGCAAACGGTAGAGCGTTGTCGCTCCACGGTCGTTTGGTACGCCCTTTCTCCCCATTCGCCCCTCGGCAGTCATGTCACCGTTGACAGACCTGACAGCACTCCGGCTGGTCGATTCTCTTCTGGACCACCTTGATAATGGTCCCAGTCCGTCTTCGCGTCAACACCGATGTACTCCGAGAAACCGTTGTAGCATCGCAAAATTCGGCAGGTCCTTCAAACACGACATCTCTCCCTTCTCACTCTCGCTCGAATGGCGCACGCGCGCGCAGTGGATCCACCGCATCCACGAGCTCTTCCATCTCTCTCGTGTCGCCCTGTCCCTCTTCTGCCTCCTCTTCCTCCTCCCTCCATTTACCCGAGTCCGGCACCGTGTCCTCGCAGCCGCCTACCTCCCAACCCGATTCCGGCCCTCCCAGTCCTTCGGCAGACGAGACCGTTCGAGTGCACACCTCTCCGCCCGAATATGTGTTGGCTCTCCATGATTTTGTCCCTCAACAACAAAACGCCACCTGTCTCTCCTTTCGTGCCGGTCAGGTCGTCCGCGTGTTTAATCGTGATCCTAGCGGGTGGTGGGATGGCGAGCTGCATGGTCAGAGAGGATGGTTTCCGAGTAATTATGTCAGTGCCGACGAACGCGTGATCGCTCTGACAGAGGACCAGCTTCGCCCGTCAGTGAGTGTCGCTAGCTTTTCATGGCTGCTCTCCCCTCATCTTCATCTTATTTTCACAGCCGCGTCAACCCTCTCGGCATGCGCACACAATGTCGGCTGTATCAGCTGCATCGTGGGCTACCACCCCTTCGCGCGGTTCGTCTCGCAAAGACCATCGTCCCTTGGTCACGGAAGCGCTTGGGCCCGACATTGCCTCGTACTGTCCGCCTCTGATGGTCAACTTGTTGCAGAGTCTATCCCTTCTCCAAAGTGCGGTCCGATCTAACCGCATAATGCACTTTCAGCCCTCCACAGCGTGCATTATATCCTGCGTTCGGTTCATCCTCTCCTCCGTGGAGTGCCTGCCCAAAGAGGCACCCTTGCTAAAGCGTTTCCCCCCTCTGGCCCTCGAACGAAAACAAATATTGTCTGTTCTGGCTGCACTGGTTTCGCAGGCACGACGAGCCTCGGATGAGACGTGCGACGAAGATGCTCGAGATACAGAGATCGAGGGGATGCTCAAGCTGGGTGGTCAGGTGTTCTCTCAAGTTCGGCGTTTCTTGGCAGTAGCAGTACAATGCGGCATCGAGCTCCCGGAGAGGGGGCAGTCTTCTCCTGTCGACAGCATCACCTCGACACACTTGCAACTCGAACATACCTCTCCAGAACTAATGGCAAGGTTGTCGATAGCGCCCACAGGAGCCGTCCAGCTATCGGGTGACATGTCCGATCTGAAGCGTCCCAAGCTGCAAGACCACGAAACGATGGGTCTTACCAGGACGACCTTTCGTGTCAAGAGTCTCAGCGACCTCCGATCTCAACGCAGAATGCCATCGTACCGAGATTCAAATTCCTCCGTTGCTCCGTTGCTCCCTCACCGAACGATCGTCGCGCGCGCGAAGAAAGAACAATACCTCGTCCACGAAGGCAGTAGTCGCCACAAACCGGCCATGCTGTCGATAAGCAGCACTTCGTCGTCCTCGTCGTTTTCTTCCATCGAGTCGTCCAGGCCCGCCATGCTACCCTCGTTCCCTTCGGGGCCTTCGACTTCTTTCGAAGTCATGGAAGCACTCAAACACACCCATGATCAATACCTCTCGACCATCGCAGCTTTTATAGGTCATGCACATTCCCATTCACGCTCGTCTCATGCATCCAGTACCGGTCATATGTACGAGCTGGTGCGAGAAATCGTCGAAATGGTCTGTAAACTGCTTACTATCGTGGAAGCGGTCATGCGGCACCCCGAGATTCCCAAACACAGAATTGGGAATCTCAGAACAGCGAAGGAGGGACTGTACAATGTGACCAGCTCGCTTGCAGAATCTGTCCGACTTCTTACGGTTCCTCTTTCCCCGGACGTTACGGAGGAAACAGAGACGGCATCATTGATCCGTTCTGCTACGGCTGCTTGCAAAGCTGGCGCCGATTGCGTTTCCGCGGTCAAGATATGTTTGAGTCGAACCTCTCCGGATCAGCAGTTCGTCATTCAGGTTCCGGTCAGGTCAGACTCGAATCCCGCCCCCTTTACGCAGGGCAAGGGTTCGCGAACCCAGCACAATGGATCTTCTCTGCGGCACTCGTACCGAAGCAGCACCGACGAGGAGGACGTCACCGTCCAGGGTCAAGCACCAACGGCCCATCTGGCAACGACGCTGACACGGATCCAAGAGACATCTTCGGACTCATCCGTACTCACCGGCCACTCGAAGTCTTCGGACGGCTCGCAAGATACCGCGCCTACCTCTGCAGATGAACAGTATGCCCCGTCGTGTTCAAAGGCCGACACGACCGTGTCGGACGACGTCGGTTCACCCTGCCCAAAGCCAACTGAGATTTCTGGAGATGTTCGCGGCGATCAAGAGACCACGGACACTTTTGAAGGCCAGCTTGTGCAGGACAGCGCGTCACCTGTTGCCCTTGACGCCATACGTGATCCGTTGGGTCATGACCACTCAGCCGAGGACGTCATCTACAACGCCGATGGTCACCTCGTCGCCGCGTCTTTGGAGGTGCTTGTCGAGAAGATGATACCCCACGACAGCATTGTCGATCCCGCTTTTTCCGCCGTGTTCTTCCTGACGTTCCGGTTGTTCTCAACCCCGACAGAGCTTGTCCAGGCCCTTATTCATCGGTACAACGTCATGCCCCCTCCCAATCTCTCGGAGGAAGAGATACTTCGGTGGCAACAGTACAAGGGCATTCCCATTCGTCTCCGCGTGTCCAACTTTGTCAAGAGTTGGCTAGAGATGTACTGGCGGTCGGGTGTGGACGATGTGGTACTCCGGCATTTGGAATCTTTCACTCGCGAAGCACTGCAGCAGTATTTCCCCGGTCCATCTCAGCGTATTCTTGATTTCATCGCCATGCGCCAGGATGCAAACACAAATTTAATCAGCCCGAAAAGCGAGCGAGCACGTGACCCAGGGATGTCTATCAATCCGCCCACCTTCTCCCCTTCCGAGATCCCTCGGCCTATGATGACCAAGGCGCTGCTCTCGAATTTACGGAACAAGAATTTTGATTCTATCACTGTGACCGACTTTGATGCTCTGGAGCTGGCAAGACAGCTGACAATCATGGAATGTAACCTCTACTGTGCAATCCAACCTGAGGAGGTCCTGGAGACTGGGCAAGAGGGAGCGAAACCACCCGTGAATGTCAGGGCTGTCTCCTCCTTGAGCACAGTAATCACCGGCTGGGTCGCCGAGAGCATCCTCAACGAACATGATATGAAAAAACGGACACTCTTGGTCAAATTCTTCATCAAGGTTGCAGACGTGAGTGTCGTTGCGTTGCAGAACTTGTCGCGGTTGGGCTGAACCGCGTACATAGCGATGTACGTCACTACATAATTTCAGCACCCCACGTTCGATTCTTGCAGCACTCGACTCGTCGACGATCTCTCGCCTGCATCAGACGTGGCTTGTGAGTCCAATTTTTCGAGATGTTCCATCCTTGTTGTGTTGAAATGCTCTCAGAGCGTTCCTCAAAAGAACAAGCTGCAACTGGAGGCGTTGCGACGGCTGGCAGACCACAGCCGCAACTATCGCGAGTATCGCAATAAGCTTCGGAATACTGCCCCGCCTGCTGTACCTTTTTTGGGTGAGATTCATCGCCTGCAGGACCATCACTGTTTGCTCACTCCGTTACGTGGACAGGACTGTATCTGACAGACGTGACGTTTTGTCGAGAGGGTAATCCTACGCACCGGGATTCACCGTTGGTCCCAGGGAAAAAGTTGCTGAATTTCAACAAGTATCACAAGTTGGCTCGTATCGTTCAGGGTAACCGACGCCTCTCTACCGTCTTTAGTAGTGCTGAGTTGTCGACAGATATGCAACGCTTCCAAGTGCCTTTTAACCTCAAGAAGATCCCCGAAGTCCAGGCGTATCTGAACGTTGCGTTCGACAACTCTAGACACCACGGCGATCTCCAAGACTTGTATAGGAGAAGGTGGGTCTTGAGCCGACGCCGACGTTCACCGCACTGACGAGAAGCATGACGCAAAGTCTGCTTGTTGAACCCAAGCAGCCGGCTGACAATCCTCCTTCAAGCGATATGCGTCACCTCTTTAACTGGGCAACACGTTCGCAGGCGCAACAACCCACATCTGCCTAATTGTCTGAGACATTCCTTCCCCCGGTCTGGTTTCGTTCGGCAACCCCTTGGCTGTAAGATATATCTTCGACTGTCTGGTTGTCGTTCTGTTTATGACATAATTCGGTTTGCTTCTTCCCCCTTGCCTTTGTCGTCCATCTACCTAATCCCTTGAAGCATATTACTCCCCATTGCAATCTCATTGAACATCAACTCATAGCACACTTTGGTATATCATTTGCTGTTACAACTGTTCCTGTCCTGTACGCGCGCACGGAAGTAGCTAGCTAATCAACTTCAACGCCGATAGTATCGCGTAAGACTTGCGAGTCAGATCCTGTGTTTCATGACACCCCGAAACGCGAACATTGGTAACTCGCAAATCGAGCGCCAGACGACTACTAGTTGCCATGATCAGCGTCAAGGTCCTTGAAGACATCTTACAGGAGCCCCTAGGACCGTACCATGACCGCGACGTTCTGCGCGAAACAGAATGTCAGATGCGCGGCAATTGTGAACTCGTCCTGTACTCGTTTATCCTCGAGCACAATGGCCGCGTCATTGGGTATAGTCATGACCCCCACTTTCCGTGTCGCGTTCTAACAGCCTCTTCTTCCTGTTTCTCCTCGTCTGGCAGCCTCGACGAGTCCGAGGAACCTTTGGAGGGACACGACAATCGTACGTTTCGTTTCCGCGGCGTTCTCAAGATCGCCAATCCCGACTGGCTCTCCGACTTTGGGCTCAAGACGGTCGAGGCCGAACTCAATCTGCGTGCCAAGGAGCGCGCGCTGCGAGAGGGCGAGCGCAAGGCGCCACCGTTCACGTTGGAAGACGTCTTTGAGCGCGGACTCCTCGTCGCGTCCAACGACGCCACCTGGCGAAAAGAGGACGAGACGAAGCTGACGGTGCAGATCCAGGGCGAGAGGAGGCTGCCCGCGGTCTTCATGCGTGGTGCGTGTTTCCGCTTTCTTCTCGTCGCTCTCTCTCTCTCTCTCTCTCTCGCGCACACACACGCTTCCCCAAAGTGCGTATGCTGACGCTGGGCGTCCGCAGCCGACCGCGTGCCGGACGGACTGTTGTGGAGCTCAAAGGCGCAGTGAGTGTACGACGAGTTTCGTCTTCTTCTTTTTTTGCCTGACGGTGTTTTTTCTTCTTCTTCTTCTTCTTTCGAACGTGTCTACTAGCAACCGTATGTACCAGATAGCCACCATGGACGTGGAGACGTATTCACAATCCGAAAACTTCTTTTGGCGATGGCGACTCTTTGCGCTCATGGGGAAAATCAGCGATCAATATCGGTACGTTTCCCCGAGGAAGCGCACGCCGATATGGTTCGTCGACAAATACTTGGAGAGATTCGCGTGTCCGCCCGAGGACAGACACCAACGACTCATCTTTGATGAGAGCGATACGGACGTCGACGAAACAGGAAAGACGGTGACGCCGCGTCACCTTCTCAGGCCTCACGCGAGCGAGATACTAGGGTTGTTCGCTGCGCAAGCCGAATGGTTCATCACGAACAACGAGGTCCGGAGGGAAAAATTGTTCGACATTGCATCCTGGGAGAGCTTTGCAAGAGAGGTGCGACACGCGAGGAAAGAAGCCGCGGGGCAAGGGATCAAATGGGGTTGGCCTGTGGGGAAGGAAGAAGAATCCTCTGAAGAAGAGCACGGGAGCGACGAGGATGAACTCCACAGGCTGGTCAGGAAAAACCCGGTGATTGGCAAGTCAAACAAGGTTCTGGCCCGCAAGATCGAGCTTGCGCGAGCCAAGTCGAAGCGCGAAATCAAAAAGGCCGTTTCATCTGGTTCTGAAAGTGAGGGCGATGCTCCAGGTCGTGCAGAATACGTGTCGGATTTTTCGGAGCCATCAGACGCGGAGGAATATGATTCAGACCACCGACCCGAAGAGGATGAGGCAATGGATCGCATACCATGGCAGCTACAGCTGCCGCTCCTCCCGCCCGACGTTGATGGTCGATGGTGGTGCCCATTACAAGCATGTGATCATCAGATTGACCTACACAACCTCGCGGAGAAAGACAGACAAGGAGCTCCCGAAGATCTCATCGAATACATTCTACAGAAGCAATGGCGGAATGCGGCATACGACCAAAAAGTACTTCAAGGATTCAGGTGTATGGCGGCTAACCACTATTTGAAACACTTTGAAGAACGAGGAGTCAAACTTGAAAAGAGGGAAGGAAGGGCAAGTCATCTTGTTCATTTTCTCAAGGAAACTCATCGCTCACATGTACGCACCGACTGCAGACACGATTCATATTGATCGACAACAGACGACGGCGCCATGGTGGTGGGGAGCCCCGGCGAGGACCGATGCCTGTACGAGGGACGTTGGGAGGGGAGTCAAGAGTTGTTCCCATCGTGCATGCACCACAAGCAGGACACGTTCAATGGGTCGCTCAGGGTGTGTAGGGGGGTGGAGTGGTACTTTACAGGCGGCAGAATCGGTTGAACTAGTTACTTCATTGGCCGGCGCTACCACCCACATCTGGACGGGAAGCCCGTGTCCTGTGTTCCCGACCTCAGTGGGCGGTAAGAGCACACAATGACAAAGGCAACCACTCGCCCATGCAATGGGCCAGCGATACTCTGGCTCGCAGTGGTGCGTTAATCGATTTAGAATATAGCCGATCGAAGATGGGAATACTTTGCAACATGATACCCGATTCCATTTGTCTCTAGTCTGAGCCCGTCCTCTGTGATCCCTCTTCTACGGACGACAGGACGGAGAGAAGTTGGAGAAATGGGAGGGTACGTGTCTTTTGCTACTCCAGGGCCAAAGTCGTAAGCGAATGGCCGACTCTGGGTCGCCCCGAAAAGCCTTGAACTTTCCAGGGCGATAGAATACACGGGAGACGGATCATTTCCGGGAGCATATACACTCCAGCCTCGAGATGGTTGGCGGACATCCCAGAAGGCGACAACGCTGTGGCGGGCCATTCCGGCGGCAACAAAGCTGGCATTTCCACCACCACAAGAAACGGCGTATATGGGCTCGGGTGACCAAGGATCCCTCATGGTAAGGACTGGGAGGAGTGCGGGTGGTGAAGAGGTCGGCGTACAACCGGGAGCTATGAATGGTTGCGGGTGGTAGGGGACACGGAGGTCGTATATACGGACTGAGCCATCGTACCAGCCCGAAACGATAATTTCCTCAGAGTGGCCAAGAGGGGAAGAAGGCGGAGCACACGTGATGCCATACACCGCTGAAAGACTGTTCTTTGAAGACTGAAGAGCGACCGACGGAGTGGGGGAAAGGCCATCAGGACCTATGTGGTGAAGGGAGAGAGGTGTAGCGGACGTTGTCCCAAGCACAGCATATGGCGAGGAAGAAGACATGCAAAGGTGGCTTGTCCAACTTCTTGTCGCCAAATTGATGGATGAGGAAGGGTGGCGATCAGGAACAAGATTAGTGAGGAAGACGGACCCCCATTGGGAGAGGGAAAGAAGAGTGTGCATAGAGCAAGATATGCTCTTTACAACGCTCTTGCCGTGATGTTGAACGGCACTTTGTGGTGTGCGCGTCATGTCGATCTGCTGACCGGCATGGGATCCTCGATAGGAAGGAAGGCAGATTTGTTCGACGGAGCCGTCCTCGAATCCGAGCAATGCTGTACAGTCTTGACCGGGGCGGAATGCCACACTAGTGATATCAGGTTGAATGATGCCGCGGCCAAGCGTGAAGGTATACGGGCGCTCGAAGACAACGCGAGACGGAGAGGCATCGGAGGTGTGTTGTACGGTGTAAGAATAGAGCGTGTGGCCAGCAGCGACGAGAAGCGTAGAGGCGGACAAGGCGATGGCGGGCTGTAGGTTTCCGCGCCACGGACGGGAGAGTGGACGAGCGATGAAGCTGGCACGCGACCAGGCCCGGTCCGCAAGGGTGTTGTAGCGGACCTGCACGAAAGGAGTCCATCGCGAACGCGAGGAATGCAGTGTGAGGGAATGTCTGCGGTTGTTTCTAAGGAATATGGGCCAAGCAAAGCGGTGTATCTGGATGGGGAGGGTGAGCGACGGGATCGACGATGAGGAGACGTACGAGGAGATGGAGGAGCCTGGAGGCCGCCGCGAGATGGAGGATGTCTGCGAGGTCGAGGTGCTCGAGGACGAGGAGGAGGACGTCGGTGTTGAGCATGGCGCTGACATAACGCAGCAGAGGTGTGGGCACGCTAGCCAAACGGGTCGCCGCAAACCATGAGACGCGATGTCCGCATCCTCCTCGTCGGCGACGGTCAGCGCGTTCTCCTCCTCCCCGTCCCCCGCTGACAACCAAACAGACGGCGTAGGCAAAAGCACCATCATCACGTCGCTCATCAAGGAAGCCTTTGTTGCACATGCACGTTCCCCCTCATGGCCCTTCGCACCCCGCTCATCCATCACAGGTCCAGCACGTCGTTCCGGAGGTTACCATCCCCCCAGAAGTCACCCCAGAGAACGTGACGACTTACATCGTCGATTCCGGTGGTAGGTTCGCCCTTCTCGGCCCCATTTCCCTCCTCCATCTCCCACCAGCCGGCCCACAGGACAGACAGCATCTCGAATCAGAGATCCGAAAAGCACACGTCATATGTGTCGTATACGCCATCGACAACCCCAACTCCTTTGACCGTATACCGACATTCTGGCTCCCTCATTTCCGTCAATTAGGTGTCAACGTCTGTCCTTCTGTTCCCAACGCCATTCTCTCCTAATTGCGCCCTAGATTCCTGTCATACTCGTTGGAAACAAGATCGACTTGCGGGGTGGAGAGGTGACAAATGAGGCTCTCGAGGACGAGATCATACCTATCATGAACGAGTTCAAGGCAGGCTCCCCTCTCTCTCCCTTGGCTTGGCACAAACCTCTTTCCAGGAGGTCGAGACATGTGTAGAGTGTTCGGCCAAGATGTCTTTGAATGTCTCCGAGGTCTTTTACTTTGCACAAAAGGCTGTACTCCATCCCACTGCTCCTCTCTACGACTCGAGAGAACATGTACGTCATCGTTTCCTCCCCAATCATCATTTCCAGCTTTCAACTGTCTTAGGTCCTTAAGCCTGCATGTCTCAGCGCCTTGAAGCGAATATTCAAGCTTTGCGACACAGACAAGGACGGTGTTCTAGATGCCACAGAGTTGAACGAGTTCCAGGTTGGCTCTGCATCATTCTGTACGAGCGACCACCCTGTAACCTTGTCCTGCCATAGCGCAAATGTTTTGACACACCCTTGCAACTGCAGGAACTAGAAGGCATCAAAGACATGGTGCGCGAGCATGCTGAAGGTGGTATCCGGGATAATGGTCTCACCGAAGCCGGCTTTTTATACCTTCACACTATCTTTATACAACGTGGGCGCCTTGAGACCACATGGACTGTACTTCGAAGATTCGGATATGGCGAAGATTTGAAACTTACCGAGTCGTTCCTTCTTCCCAAGTCAGTCTTGCATATGCGGGGTTGTGCTTCACCTTGATGGATCTGTCTAGATTCGACGTTCCGTATGACTGCTCTGTTGAGCTAAGCCCAAAGGGATACCAGTTTTTCACTGATATCTTTGAGACATTTGACAAGGCAATATCGCGTGCCAAGCTCATTGTCAAACCACTGCTTATCATTCTGCAGGATCAGGATGGTGCACTTAAAACAACGGAGCTCGACGAGTTATTCGGGACATCGCCTGGAAACCCATGGATGAGCCAAAAGTTTCCAGGCGTGACCCTTGCAGACGATACCGGCGCTGTTACTCTGCAAGGATGGCTAGCACAATGGAGGTACGTATGTGTACGTTCCCAAGTACCCTATCCAGCTCAACCGTGCTAGTATGACCACGCTTCTCGAGCACAAAACCACTCTCGCCTACCTCGCCTACCTCGGATATCCAGATGAACAACGTACGAGCGCGCTCCTAACCACCCGACCAAGAAAGGTGGATCGCAGAAAGGGTAAAGTGACACGAAACGTGTTTTTGTGCTACGTTTGTGGTGCCGCCGGTTCGGGGAAGACATCTTTGCTGCACGCGTTTGCTGGAAAGCCATTTAGGGAAGCATACGAGCCGACGAGCAAGATGTTCAGTGTCGTCAATGCTGTGGATATCGATGGTTCTGAAAAGTACCTCGTGGTGGGTGTGTTTTCTGTGGGATGGTACGGAAGGTTGGTAATTCTTTGCAGTTGCAGGAATTTGGTTCGAAATATGAAGCCGAAACTTTACGGTCGTCGAAGAAGACAGACCTGGCTGATCTCATCGTTTACGTCCATGACTCGAGTGATACAAACTCGTTCTCGTACATCAGTAATTTATGGGTATGTGGTACGCGTCGGCGATTGCTTGTGATCTGACGCGTGTTCTGAAGCAACAATATAGTCTGGATCATATCCCCACGTTGTTTGTTGCCACGAAATCTGACCTCGACCTTGCGCAGCAGGTGGGTGCTGGATGCCATCATCCTCAGGCTAGCTAGTGTTTACGTGGTGATCAGCGACACGAGGTGCAACCCGATGTGTATTGCCGACGGCTTGGTCTTCAGGTTCCGGTCGCGGTGAGTGTCAGAACGGGGCAGACCGCGGACGTGTTCCACGTAATGTGCAGTATTGCTATGAATCCGTGAGTGGTTGCCACCAGCAGAGGGGCGGTCGGCTGATCTGCGCTGTAGCCACGCGGCAATACCAGGAGGCCCAGATCGCGCGCTGACGGCGTCTGAGCGGCTCCGAATGTACGTGACGGTGACTGCGCTGGTGGGCGGTGCTAGCGCAGGGTTGGTGATGCTGTACCGGAGTCTGTTGCGGCCTGGAGGGCCTATTCTGCCTGGATGGACGCCACCCTGGGTGACATGGTTGTTTGGTAGACGGGACGGTTGACCGCCTTAGATTGAGTACACTCGCTAGCCTAGACATGAGATCCGAAGTCCGACAGCTGAGATCCGCGCTGCCTTGAGGTCGTCGCCTGGTCGTCGTGCTACAAAACCAACGGCCAAGGTTCTGCACCAGCACCCATCCGACACCCATCCGACACTCATCCAGACATGGACGAAGACATGGACTTTGACGCCAGCTGTCCCCCTCAGCCCCCACCGATCCAGGAGGGGCGGCCGTACGACGACGGCCGCAAGATGCTGTGCGTCCCACCCGCGCACACATTCGGGGGCACGCTCACACACCCCCAGCGATCTCGTCTTTGTGCAGGACTGCACGGGCAGCCAGGGTTCCTACATCACCAGCGCCACGAAAAACATCGAAGAAATCTGCGCCCACATCTTCGAGTCCGGTCGTCTCCAATCTCCTGAAGACCTACGTGTGGGTCTCGTCGCATTCCGCGACCACCCACCTCAAGATCACACCTACATCGTCAAGAACTTTGGTTTCTCGTCCGACATCAGCAAGGTCCACAGGGACCTTTCCGGCCTCTATGCTTCTGGCGGTGGCGATGGCCCCGAGGCCGTCACGGCCGCCTTGGCAGAGGCACTCAACATGAACTGGAGAGAACATGCGAGCAAGATGGTGGTGCTCATTGCTGATGCCCCCCCTCACGGGATCGGGGAGTATGGCGATGGTGCGTCCAGGGTCCTCGGGCTGCCAAATCAGACCTGACACGGCCTGGTTGCCTAGGCTTTGACGAGGGTTCACCCGATGGGAACGATCCGTTGCAGATCGCACGTGTCATGGCGAGCCGTGGCATTACCCTGGCAAGTCGTCTGATCCTGCCGCTTGGCTTCACTGATTACGCCTTCCTTTCAGTTTTTCGTTGCTTGCGAGCCAGCACTCAGCGGATACTCTGTGCGCATACTCTTTTCCCCCTTGAGAGCGCGGACGCTGACCCAAGGCTCTGATGCGCAACAGTATGCAACCGATTTCTACCACGCCATCACGACGATCACATCAGGTCTTATGCTCCCATTGACCACCGCCGATCTCCTCTCACATGCAATCGTGGGGAGCGTGCTCGAGAATCTTGATATGGAGAGGCTCGTGCGCGAGGTGGGGCACGCGGTCGCACAGCGGATACTCGGCAACAACGAGAGCGTCGATGACGTAGCTCGCGAACTGCACGAGAAATTGCTCCTTAGGAACGAGAGTACAAAGAAAGTGGTGATCGAAAGTATCTATAAGGAATCACCAGAGGCCGCACACAACGTGTCCGTCTTCATGCACGCATCATCATTAGCTGAGGCTAGGCCCCAGCTCAAGCGGGTACATAAATCGATCGTTACCTAATTGATGATGATACTGATCTGCTTCGTTCGATAGGTGTTTGGGACGCGATTCACGGACAAATATCTGCTTGCACGGCAGGCAGCCAACCGAAGTTCATATTCGTACTCTTACGCCCCTCACCTTCCCTCACGTACTACACCAACGAAGCCCACGATTGTCGCGAGTACCTCGCCTGGTACATCTGCCTCTCCACCACGCAAAGTCGTCACAGACTTTGCAGCCTTTGGCGCGCCCGCAAACGCGAGCGTGTTTGGGACTGCGGTCGCTTCCACGCCTTTTTCGCTGGCGGGTGGTAAGGCTGCGTTTGGATCAATCAGGAACCCCGCTGCACGGGGTGCTTTTGATCCCGATGACGAGGAAGAAGAAGACAGTGAGGGGAGACAGAGGGTTGAGTTACGGGAAGACTCGATATCTCTGGATCAGGTACTCGGTCCGGTTTTCTGTCGGGTGTTTGTGCTGACGCTTCCGGTGGGACAGGCACGCCGTATCGCAATGCAGAGTGCTTGGAGGGGCGTTCGGGGATGAGCCGATTCCCGCTGGCACATGTCTTGTCGTTTCTCGCTTTCGCTCTCACCATTCATTCCCTATTGCAGTTCATCTGTTGCAAGCTACGGCTGCAAACCTTGTTTCTGTGTCAACACTTTCCGGACCATGTAGAATAACGAATCAGCATAAAATTGATGACCAGCTTATGATTACGACGCGATGGTAGCATAAGATGCATGTCTAGGGGGTATCTGCCTCTTTTTTTTTGGCTACAAGCACGGCGATTGATGCATCAGCTGTATCTACACGGCTTCATGGTCTCTGTGGAGCGTCCTCTCCTTTATTTTTCAGCGGAGCAAGTTCTTCATCTAAATTGTCCCCTGTGTCTTTTGCCCGCCCCAGACCTTTACTTTCCGGAGGCTTTCGTGCCCGTCCTTGGGCCCTTTTCGAGCACGAAGACTTTTCGTTTTCCTCAGACCCTGTCACCCTATCTCTCTTATGCAGGCGCTTTTTCTCTTTCTCTTCTCTTCCCAACGTTCTCCGTGCCTTTTTAGCGACGTTCGCGGCCTCGCGTTCTCGCTTTAGTCTTTTGCGTTCCCTGCGCGCCTCTTTCGTCCTCACGTTGACTCGCGATTTCCGTTCCCTCGTCTCTCCGGCGACTGCGGCGATGCTGTTTCGCCGGCCGACGGGTTCGCGCACAGGCATGGGGGAAGGAGAACGAGACCGGAGCTCACGTTCGGGCTCGGACGGGACAGCGCTCGGGGGCGAGAGAAGGTCGGGGCAGTCGTCATCGTGGCCGTCCGGGCCCAACACGGGACCCCTGAAAAACCTCGAGTAGAGACCGCACTTTGCAGCCTCTCTCTTGGCGGCAGCTCGGAGCGACAGACGGCGGCCCGCGGCGTCTGTGCCGGTGAGACTGGCGTTGGCGGCCGGGTCTGGGCCCGGGTGGGGGGTGGTGATGCCTGACGCGGAGGCAGGCGTGTCCGAGAAGGGCCGTCGGTTGGAGAGGATGCCGGTCACGGTGCGCCGGAGGGGGTCTGTGTGTGAGCAAGCGGAGGAGTCCTTGCCGAGGAGCGTGAGTGGACAAGCGCTGACGAGAAGAATCGGGGTACCTCGGCGTCCTCGTCGTCACTCGATATCCTGATTGTGATCGCCTTGGATGCGGCGGTGAACACGCTGCGTGTGTCAGGGTGAACTGGGTGCGCAGGGGGACCCTCCAGAGCACGCACTGGTCCCAGAAGGGGAAGGCCTCATCGCGGTCTTTGCCCAGGCCGCTGAGATTCTTCTTCGGTGGGATCGCAAGGGGCCTGACGATGGCGCCGCTGCGAAGGCCAGTGCCGGTGCCAGTCCATCCGTACGAGGTCAGATAGGCGTGTCCGTACGACGACATGCACAACGCGACACGCCCGCTCTTGGACTATTAGTTACCCCTCCGGTCACGTGCTCCCATCTCACCGCCGCCCCAGCCGACCCGCGACGCCATGCCACCCAAGCTCACGCCCCCAACTGCTCCACATCCGCTCCAGTACCCGCATCTTCTCCCACCGACCGAGGCTAGGATCCTCTAGGTCTTGCACGTCCTCTAGGAACCCCTCGCGGAGACGCGATCGTGCAGGCAATGACGTGAGCGCATACTCTCGGAGATGGGTCAGTGACAACACAAGAAGCCCCGTTGTGAGCGGTGGGACCGCATTCGAGGTTGACTCCCCATCTTGTGTTTGGTCTGCGTGTCGGTGCGAGGCTTTTGGTTGGAACAGCAAAAGGCGTTCAATCCGCCTGTCGAGACAATCAACTCATGTTCCCCATCGACAAGACAACGCAGACCTCATCGCCAACCACACACTCGCTTGACGGTGCTTTCCACCATACCTGCTGCCACCGCCAAACACAAGTTGCTTGACGAGCCCTCCGACCACGTACACGATTGCGAGAGCTGGTGCGACCCCAACAAACGCAAACGTGAGTTCCTGCGACTTGAGCAGTTTATCGATTCCCATCAAAGCTTGGTCAATGTCAACCTGACCCTAGTCAGCTCAAAGAGTCCAGACTCACGACTGCCCCACGAACCTTTGCTTTTTGTACTTGGAGAAACAGCGATCTTAACAGGGTGCCAGCGACTGCAGACTTGAACGGTTGCTTAATATCATCTTCGTAAATCTCAAGGATGGGCGTCAAGTCTCCCATTCGTATTCGATCCGACAGTACCGCCAGTTGAGCTTGGGTATAGCCCAGTCTGTCCTGAGCTAATGCGAGTGCCATTCGCTCGAGAGACTGTCGGTGGATACAGTGAGAAATGAGTCACTGCAGTATAAACATGAAACATACGTTGAGATCGGCGGACACGGCCTCGCGACGGACAATGACACCCTCGTCTCCGCCTGTCCGAATAGTCCTAAAGACCTCTCCAAGAGGCTCCAAGAGCCAGTCCGTGATAAAGTGACGTATGGTCTGCAGCGTACCCGTCGCCAGATCAGTCAGGGTGGCCCGAGAAGCATACAGCGTCTTGACGCAATAAAGGGCCAGAGGCGGAAGGAGCAACAAACGCGGCCACAACAGCACCCATCGTGACGGTCGACGGAGGTCATTGTCATCGCGATGGGATGCATCGTCCTTCCTACGAATGACCAGGATCGCGTCGGACAGTCTCACGAAGTGGGCCAGCGCGTCGTTTCCTTCTGACAGCTCGATCGATGTCGCCGAACCCAACGCGGCCACAAACCGGACGAGCATATCAGGATGGGATACACCTTCAATCGATGAGCTGCCGCCCTCGACGGCCAAGGCTTGCGCGAGCGCAGGTCTCATTCCGATGAGTTTCCCGAGTACTTCTGCTCTGTCATCCCGAATTTTCTCGTTCTCTTGACGCTTCAAACGGCATTCCTCGCGCGAGAGGCGAAGGGGTAAGTACAGGGCGAATGCAACTCCGTTTACAAGCCGCAAGGTCGCATTACGCAGAGTCGAGAAGACTGTGGAGGCGGAAACTTGTCGGTCGAGGTCGAAGACAGAGCGGACATGCGTCAGCGGGTTGGTCTTCAAGTGAGGGAAAAAGATGGACGCAAACGGATTGGGCCGCAGTCGACTTTGGGACAAGAAGATGTTCTGGAGGGAAGAAGGACGGAACGTCGACAGGTGAAGGGAGCCGTCGCTAGACCGCAAGACTCGTAATAGGTTTAGGACGCGTTTCGGGAGAGCTGGTGGTTGTCATCGTCTCGCTGCGTGTGGGGGTCGAACGAAAGACATACTTTGGAGGAGGTAGAAGGCGGCGAGCTGCTTCGACTGCTCGACTTCTGCCCACCACTCCGCGTCAGCTTGGGCGGTGCTCGCCTCGGTCAAGTACAAGTCAAGAGCGTTCGCATACAGACCAAACGCGATTCTCGTCAGCACGACTTGCAATATCAACTCGGACGGGGGTGCTGCACAGTCCTGCAGGAGCGCTAGCACGTTTAGGATGGTGTCCGGAGTAAAGGGGGGCTTGAGAATGGCGTCGATTTGGCTGTAGGTCTGCTCTGCACGCGAGTCGAGTTTGGTGAGCGGAAGCTGGGCGCTGGCGAGGGAAAGGAGCGGTTCGGTGTAATGCACAGAGTAGACGAGCGACATGGTGGTAAGAACGACAGACGCTCGTCACTCGTCCCTCCAGATTACTTGGCCTGCAGCCCATCGGTCTCCCCACATAACTCGCTTGTGGTACACCTTTCTCAGCTCCCTCAGCTCCCTCACAAAGTCGTCCACGTCCGACGCGTCGTTGCGCCCAGAGGATAGAGAAGATTGGAGGAATGACGATGCAAGCGCTTCGGACGCGTTGTCCTGGTCCGTCGTCGCGTGTCGGAGGCGCAGGAGGAGGAACTGGGGACTGAAGCGCTGGGTCACATCAGGCCAACGTCAAGCTCGCCGAGCTTTGGACGCACTTGGTAGACCTCTTTTTGCTCACGCTCGATCTCTTTCCACCGTGCCTCGAGCGACTTTGCTTGGTCGAATGCGTCCTTGGTCTCCGATCGCAGCTGGTACAGTCGGTCTTGTAGCGCCAGATTCGTTTCTGCAGAGCATGTTCTCAGTCACCTAACAGCGATAATTCGCACTGACGGACGGGCAATCGCTTCGTTGGCCATCCCGAGCTCTGCTTGTGATTGATAGAGCGACTTGACGCTCGGGAGGGAGTGGAAGATGGCTTGGAAGTACGCCGGGTCGTTCAAGAGGTCCTCGAGATCGGTTCGACTATCATAACGAGGTCGTCAGCGAGTGCGCAACGTCGAGGACCGAGTCTACGTGCCTCAGATGAGACAGCTCCGGGAATTCTGCCATGAGCGGGGTCGCCATGATTGCTGTGGATCGGCTTTCTCATGGCTGCCAACGTCCTGCCCGGCGAACATGTCCCAGCGCAACACGTCAACCTCAAGCTGGGACCAGGCTTGCGACAACTCGCTCCCCGGCGCGCCCCTTCGGATGCTCAGCCCATCATATCGACGCGCGCAGGACAGCTCCACCATTCTGCAAACAACAGTCGGTGGTGGGTGGAAGGCAATTCACGGCGGGTGAGTCTTGTCCGCGCATCTCGACGCGTACATCCACTCGTCTTTCAGTATGTCCCAGCAGCCCAAGAGAGCGTGATTGGCATCGTCCTTGGTCGCAGCGGTGAGGCATGGCGAGTCGACATTGGCTCTGCACATCCTGCGCTGCTTGATGGACTCGCATTCGAAGGTGCTACCAAGAGGAGTAAACCCAACCTCAAGGTATGCAATCCGGCCCGTCTCTCACTCGTTCAGTCAACCTCGTCTCTAGGTTGGAGCCTTGGTTTACGCCCGCGTGTCCCTCGCACACAAAGACATGGAGCCCGAGTTGGAATGCTTCGATGCTCAGACACACAAAGCTGAAGGCTTCGGCGAGCTCAGTGGTGGATTTGTTGTCCAATGTAGTCTGCGGATGAGTCGACTGTCGGTGTTTCACCCAGTCCAATGTGCTGCTTTGGCGCTGACGACACTGCAGTCTGCTGGACCCAAAACACTTTTTGCTTCCCTTCCTAGGCTCACGCTTTCCACTCGAAGCGGCGGTGGGTGTGAATGGTAGGATCTGGATCAGCGCCAAGGAAGTCAGGCGGACGATTGCCGCTATTCGCTGCATTGAAGCCGTCGATCCTGATGGTGGGGGGATGGATGAAGCGGGCGTCAAAAAGTTTCTCGGTGGGCTCGACATGTAGCCTTTTGCAGCAACCTTGGAGAGGCCAGTATGGTTCGTTCCACAATGATACACTTGAGCACGATGGTATTACAAGCAGAGTGGGATGAACACCACCTATTCGTCATCCGCTACACGGGCTCGCTTGAGGGCTCTCCTGCCTGTACCGGTACTTTGAGGATCCTCATCACTCACTGTCCCTGCGCTCCTGCGCATGGCTCGCTTCCGCCTCTGATACTCCCTGTCACGATTCTTCTTTTGCTGGGCGGGGGTGAGTTCCTGGGTGCGTGGGGCCGGGGGAACAACGACGGTCGTGACGCCAGGGGTGGTCGGATGCTTGAAGTCGTCCGGCGCAGGGGTGGACTCTTCGCCGTCGCCCACTAGATCCAGCGACTGGTTTCGAGACAGTTTAGTGGGAGCAGGTAAAGCCGAGTGGACATGCCTTTGACAAGGTCCCGCTGCTGCTCGAGAACCAACGGTCTCCGTCGCCTATTTCATGTTTCCGTCGTGCGGCTGCGCCCTGGGTTGGCTTAAGGTAGCCGTCAAAGCCGTGTATGATGTTCCCAGTCGATGCGGTGTCTGTGAGATAGCTCGTCTCGAGATTGTAGATGGATAGTTCGATGTGAGCCTGGCCAAGTCAGTCCGTGCTGGATGGGCGGGGGGGAGATGCACACCAGCTGACGGTCGGCAGCCCGCTTTTTCAGGAGCGTCTTTGCGAGCTCGTCCTTTACCTTGTCGTACTGCGCCTTTTCTTCGGGGCTCGTGGGCGGGTCCTTGTTTGCCATCCGGTCGAGTGCAGCGTCCGCAAGCGCCTGCCTTCCTGATTTGGCCGGGAGACATACGCGTCCACTCCGTCCTCGACGTCCACCATGTCCTCAGCACCTCCGCCTCCTCCAGAAATCCCCCCGCAGGACAAGCAGCCTGATTCACAATCATCCGCTACGCCCCTCGCAGCGCAGGAGGCCGCAGCCATGGACACGGCCCCAGACCACCCCCCGGAAGACACCTGGGAGGACATTCCCGCAGACATCCTGTCACTCAGCACAGACGAGATCCTGACCAGAATCCGTCTCATCGAAAACGATATCAAGGCTCGTAACCAGGCGTTCTATCCGCGCCGAGCGTACTAATGTCCCTCCAGGTCATGAAGTCAGAGACACTACGGTTACAACACGAACAGAGCGTCATGAAGGAGAAAATTCGTGATAATGGCGAGAAGATTAAGCAGAACAAGGTTCTTCCCTACCTTGTCGGAAATGTAGTAGAGGTAATCCCGACCTGTTCCGTCCCTGGCTGCCTCCCTTTCATCCTTGTCCCCTCCAGATCCTCGATGTCGACCCCGAGTCCGAAGAGGACGGTGCTAATCAGGACTTGGACTCGATGCGCAAAGGGAAATGCGCCGTAGTAAAGACATCCACTCGACAAACCGTTTTCCTTCCACTCATTGGTCTCGTCCCACCCGAACAACTTAGGCCGTCCGATCTTGTCGGTGTCAACAAGGACTCTTATCTGATACTGGACAAACTTCCGACCGAGTTTGACTCTCGGGTAAAGGCAATGGAAGTCGATGAACGCCCCACCGAAACGTACACCGATATCGGTGGGCTGGAGAAGCAGATCGAAGAATTGGTGGAGGCGATTGTGTTGCCGATGGAGCAGGCAGACAAGTTCAAGACCCTTGGTATCAAGCCGCCAAAGGGCTGTCTGATGTACGGCCCACCTGGTACGTCCATTCTCTCGCGTCTTTGTCGATGTTCATCCATTGTTTAGGTACCGGGAAGACCCTTCTTGCGCGTGCCTGTGCCGCGCAGACGAAAGCATGTTACCTCAAACTCGCTGGCCCTTCCCTCGTGCAGATGTTCATTGGTGATGGTGCAAAGCTAGTTCGCGACGCCTTTGAACTTGCCAAGGAGAAGGCACCAGCTATAATCTTTATTGACGAGCTCGACGCCATCGGCACCAAACGGTTCGACTCCGAGAAGAGCGGAGACCGTGAGGTACAGCGGACGATGTTAGAGCTCCTCAACCAGCTGGATGGTTTCTCGAGTGATGAACGTATAAAGGCAAGTGTCTCCAGCACTGTTCCATGGGAACTAGCTGATATCGTACTCACGAAACGTTAGGTCATTGCCGCTACGAATCGGATCGATATCCTCGATCCTGCCCTCCTTCGTTCTGGACGGTTAGACCGTAAGATCGAGTTCCCTCTACCAAATGAGACAGCCCGAGCTCGTATACTGGAAATCCACTCTCGCAAGATGACAGTCAGCCCCGATGTCAACTTTGAAGAACTAGCTCGCAGCACGGACGAGTTCAACGGTGCACAACTCAAGGCGACATGTGTAGAAGCTGGTATGATCGCCCTGCGGGAGGGTGCAGCAAAGTTGACCCATGAACATTTCTTGAGCGGCATTGCAGAGGGTAAGGTTCTTCAGACTTGATTCCGCTGCCCCGACTCATAGACATATGTGAACAGTGCAAAGTAAGAAGAAGAACGACTTGATGTACTTTGCCTAGACGTCGCTTTTCTTTGCCCCATGTCCGGCGTGTGCGATCATACAATACATCTCAGCTCGATGGAGTCTTGACATGTCCCCTCGAGCTCTGAGATGTGGCCTGTCGTGCGTTGATGTCCTGACCCAAGCCTGCGCCATGTTATTCCTGACTCGGAGGAAATTGATGATGAGAATACACTTTCATACGTGGTCTCGGTTTCGCTCGTGGCTTCTCCGATGCGGGTTGTCCTACGACAATGTGTTACGAGAGTGTCATTATGTACGGGGCTGTTGCTCGCCGTCGCGTCCGTCTGGTCTTATCTCGATTTTTTGTGATCCACGTCCTCCCTGGGTCGATAGCTACCCTCCCGAACGGTGTCGCGGACGGTGGGTAGACCCACCGTTTCCCTGGTCAGCACCAAGGATACGACCTCGGCGCATCCTAAAATATGCCACATTCACGTTACCAACTTGAAATCACGAGGAATGAGTGACCTCGAGCATCTCCCTCCGTTGGGACGCGAGTGCAGGTGGCCGGGAAGTGTGTGGATCGACACTGGGACGTAGGTTTACCGGACTACGCCCGTCTCCTTGCACGATGCTGGCCGTCCAAGGCAAGGCGTCCGTTTTACACTCCCAAGGTCGAATTCGCGTGAGCCAGTGTCGGAGTCCAACATGCATGCAACTATATTATTATCCAACGTGGGGTATGCGGCGGGTATGCTAACAGAATTCAAATCAGGGCGCAATCTATCGATGTCAAGAATACTAGTATAGAGCGTCGTTGCCATGAAAAGTGTACCAACGTAGTGCGTAGTCCTTGGTGAAGTTCATAGTATTCATAGTATGTGTGCACGAATAATATGTGGATGGTCCGAGGAATTGTTCACTTCTTGCTCAACGCCTGTAGTTGAACATATTCATAATAATCCCCGTGCAACGACAGCAGCTCGTCGTGAGTACCAGCCTCGCTGACACGTCCTTCTTTGATGAAGTAACTTGAAATACCAAAAATTAGCCGGCATGACGTGACAGGTACGGTGCATGACCCACATGCAATCAGCATTCTGGATAGTGGATAGACGGTGGGCGATAGCGATCGTTGTACGGCCCTTCGCAGCTCGGTCAAGGGCATCCTGAACGACCTTCTCCGAATTTGAATCCAGGGCAGAGGTGGCTTCATCTAATAAGAGGACCTTCGGATCACGCACAAGTGCACGAGCGATGGCGATTCGTTCTGAGGGCCGTCAGTTGGACTTTGACCGAGCACACTCGCCGATAGGCTACCTACGTTTCTGACCGCCAGAAAGCTGTGAACCTTTGCCACCGACTTGGGTATCAAAGCCACTGCGATAGCATTAATAAACATATACAACTAATGAAGTCAACTTACTCAGGCAAGGACCGGATAAAATCCAAAATATTTGCATCACGACAGACAGCTTCAATTTCTTCTTGCGTGACCTCGGATTCCGGCTTCACCGCCCCAAGCAAAATGTTGAAACGGATCGTGCCCGCATACAAAGTCTAGAAGGGGGCTCTAGAGTTATTACGAAAAACACATTGATGCAGGGTACTGACCGGCTCCTGCGAAACTAGCGCGATCTGTTTCCGGTACTCTTGGACGTTGAGCTCGTTGATAGCTTTGCCATCCAGGAGAATTTGACCAGCCAGAGGATCATAGAAACGTTCAATCATCTGGATACTGAAAGAATAGTCAGGAAAAACAGTGGGTAATAAATCTTAAATGGACGTACACTGTGCTTTTACCACAACCACTGGCTCCAACGAGAGCGACAAATGTACCGGGTTCAACATTGAGCGAAAGATCACGCAGTACGCGAATGCCAGGTCGTGTTGGATACCGGAAGTGCACATTCTCAAGCCGGATCTGCCCTCGAACATCCTTTCCTCCAAATGTTTTACCTTCGGTCGACTCAGCGTCAATATCAGGAATGGAATCAAATAGCTTGATAATCGCCGCTCCAGCGCCGCGAGCTGAGGAAATATCAGGCACGAAGGAGAAGACATTGCCAGCTTGGAACGCTCCGAACATTGTGCTCTGCAGGAAGTGTGATTAACGCTTGGGGCTGGCGGAAAGCGAGGAACAGACCATCAGAGCCACGAAGAAGGCTGTTGTCCCGAGTTCCAAGTGAGATACGAGACGTGCGCCGTACCAAAATTCGAGAGCGACGACGAAAAAGGATATTGCTTGCGAGGCTGCGTACAACATGCTTGCCCAAAGTGTAACTGTGTTTGATCTTTTGAGGGGTAGTTCCAGGCTTTGTGAGTAAAGTCTCAAGCAGTCTTCTTCCCGAGTGAGAGAGGCAACTGTGCGGATGGAAGCAGCAGCCTCGCAAGCCAGCTGAGCTGAATTTTCATGACCAGTTTTGTTATCTTGGTCTTTCAAGACGACAACACGCTTTATGGTGGCTCAGAAAAACCATGGACTCGATAGGACCAAACTCACCAAGCGAATGTAACCAGCAGAAACAAGGAAGGGGATACAAGCTACAGTAACATTGCCCGCTCATCAACGGCACACGTAGAGTGATTAAGAACACGAACCCATGGCCACCAGCGCAGGCTTCCACGCGTAACACAAACCAATTATCGAGCCACCGAGGAGAGTGGCCACTGCCTGGACAATACTGTACACCTGTTAAGGTAGCCGACTGAATATAAAACCTGTACTCACGCCCCAAGAGTGACTCCAGCCAGACCATTGATTTTCTGTGGATTATCGCTGAGATTGGCGGTGAGAGCACCAGTCTAAACGAAAATGGTTAAGGTATGCCAAAAAGAAAACTACCCAGCCGCGACTCACGCTATTTTCATCCTTGTCAAAATATTCGACTGTGGGGAGTAACATTAACAAGTAACGTGACGAGCGGAGAACACTCACTGTCCTGCCTCAGAATTGCTTTGAAGGTGAGTGAACGCAATTTAGATGTCAGGATAGCGGCAGCAGACGCGAAGTAATAGTTTTGGAGACCCGTGGCAAACGCTGAGATGATGGCAATGATAAAGAACCTGTTCTCGGCTGAGACACGTCATCCTAGCAGAGTGGCTTGTCTCACCATAGTGCATTCTGGTTCCCGTCGTGTCGCCGAACAGAAGGATCAAGAGCAGAGAAGTCACCAATGGCTTTACCTGGTGGAATATGAATGTAATTACAACCTGAGATAAAGGCAAGAAATCTTACCATAAACAATCCCGAAAACTGGATAGACCATTCCCGTCACTCGATCAAAGATTTAGTTTCAGAACAGATGGGTGACAGACCAAGCGGGCTCACCGGTAGCAAACACCGAGCCGAGCGCGTACCTCCATAATTCCTCGCGGCCAACCAATCCAATGCGCATGAAGAGATAGGGCATGCCAAGCTTGTTTTCGTCGACCTCTGCTAGTTTTCTTTCCTCGTTCCTCTTTTGAACGAGATCGGAAGCAACAGAGTGGATGGTCTCCTTGCGGCCAAGCGAAATCTGCTCTTCAACAGCCTTCTCCATGTCTGCTTCCGCGGAGTCAGCGCTATCAGCATCCTCCGCCTCTTGAGCCTCTCGAAGTTTTTGTGCTTGGACAAGGCGTGAATATGCACTGTTTTCATCAGCTAGAAGTTCCACATGGGTCCCCTTCTCCAACACCAAGCCCTCTCCCATGACATAGATGCAATCAGCGTCCTTGATAGTAGACAGTCGATGGGCGATCGTGATGGTCGTGCGACCTGCAGCAGCCCTTTCCAAAGCGTCTTGTACGATTCCCTCGGACTGTGTGTCAAGTGCAGAAGTTGCTTCGTCAAGAAGTAAGATCCGAGGATCAGAGACGATAGCACGAGCGATCGCTATACGTTGCTTCTGACCACCAGATAAAAGAAAACCGCGCTCCCCAACCATGGTGTCGTATCCACTGGGCAACTTAGATATGAAGCCATCTGCGTTGGCTTTGACACATGCTTCCTTGATGAGCTTGAATTTCTCTTCCTCTGAGGAATGTTCGTAAGGGGTGTTGATCAAACCGTGTGCAACGTTGCCTCTGATGGTCGTTGCAAACAGTGTAGGTTCCTGGGATACAAGGCCAATCTGCGAGCGCAACCACTTGACGTTCAGGGTGCGAATATCCACGCCATCAAGTTTGACAGAACCGCTGAGAGGATCGTAAAAGCGCTCGATAAGGGATATTATGGTCGACTTTCCAGAACCAGAAGCCCCAACCAAAGCCGCAGTCTGACCGGCAATGAAGGTGAAATTGATGCCTTTGACAATAGGCACGTCCGGGCGAGAAGGATAATTAAACTTGATGTCCTCGAGAGTGATCTCACCCACAACCTTCTCCGGCTTAAGTCCTCCAGGATGAGAGGAATCGATATCTGGAACGCGCTCGATAGTGGCATACAGCTTTGCAGCAGCACCTCGAGCATGGGTGATAGCTACATAACGAAATGAGGGACAAAATAGAAGTCTGCGTGCGATGCTAACCTTGCATTTCGGGCGCCACCATGACAAGAGAAAAAGAACCGATCATAATGGCCAAGAATACATTTACGACATCACCAGCAGTTGCTTTAAGAGAAAGATGAGGATTATTGAGACAACGATCAGCGTCGCAGCTCACCGTGACCTTCGTTGATCAAGGTAGTCCCGAACTGGAATGCTGGAAGGAGTAAGTAAACAGGCAAGGTGAACACATGGCAACGTACCCAGGCCATAGGCGGAGTATATAACAAAGAAAAAAACACCCAAACCACCACCCTGGAATACGGCTGATTTGACGTTGATAACACTGGCACGTTGTACATGCACGTCGTAGAGCCTACCCAAGACGGTTTGGGTGCCGAAGGCGTGGGCGGTGCGTACGGTAGAAATGACTTCCTCTGCAAGTGTACCCCCAGTAGCAACTTCTTTGAGAGAGAGTCTATAGAGAATGAGGAGAGGAAAGAAGAGAAGGGAAAGATACGGACTGCATGTACTTCGAGACAAATGCGTTCATGACACCGCCAGTGAGGATCATGCAAGGGAATATGGAAGACATTGCAAGGGCGAGTCTCCAACTACGAACGTAAGCGATGATAAAACCGGTGACGAAAGCAGCTAGATAGTTTATAACAAGAGCGACTTTTTCGGATATACCCTGCTGTACCAAATCTGTGAAGGACGGTGTAAGAGAGGAAAAGGGAGAAGGCGGAGAGAATCATACGAGTGTCGGTCTGTATACGGGTCGTGACTTCACCAGCTCCGATGGTATCGAAGTAGGCAATGTCTTGACGAAGGATAGACTGGAGATACTTTTCACGAATACGTTTGGCGTTTACTTCACCAGTGTATACCCAGACGACCATGTAAACGTATGTACAGACAAACATGCCGATTCCTGAGAGGCAAGGTAAGAAGGCAAACATAGGAAAGGGAATGGCACCGCACCAAGGCAAACGAGATACAATGCATCCCTGCTGGCAGTGTGGCGGAAGTTTGCAGCGGCGCTGTCCAATTGCTGGAGAGTCGTGGCATTGTTAACGTCCTGGTAGTAAGCGTTCTCTGTGATACCAAAGGTAACAAAAGTTTGCGTGAGATTTCCAAATAGAACACTCATGAGCGGCTTGTTCAGAAGGGGTGAGACAGTGGACAGATGGACGGGCGGGCAGGAATACCTGAGCGGCGCCAGCAGCGGCAGAAGCGACGATGCCAACTGCATCGAGAGAGAGCTCGAAGGATGTGGAATACCTAATCTTGGGATGAGGGCGTAGCAAGAAAGGATGAGGGATCCATTACCGAAAGAGCTGAGTGAAGCCTATAGGAGGGAAGGCTTCAGCGGCGGGTTTCTGGTCGCCGGAGTCTGGTGTGGCCTCCTTGTGGGAGCTGTCAGACATGATGGACGAACACGCGAAGCCACGACCGAGTCGACAAATACTTATATAGGACTCTGTTCGGGCCATTGGTCGCCGTTCGCTGTCATCGGCATTAGTCACATAAACACGTAATCCCATCGGCGCTGCTCCGAGTCACTGCGTAGCCGGGCCACCCGTTGGAGCCATTGCTCGGCATGCCACAGCCTTTGCAAATCGTAGTGTAGCACCATGCGACAATGATCCTGGAGGCCCGACACACCAATATGATAGTCCAGAGCCTTAAAATTGGAGCCGATTTGGGACCGATGGCAAAAGGATTTCGTTACTTGGCGGAAGCAAGCCGAAGACCACTGCCTGGTTCGAGGAGCGATTTAAGATCGGCGCTCGGCTATTGACGAAGCCGTGACGACGGTTGCAATTCGAGTACGCAGGGATACAGACAATTAATTAAATTATATCTCCACCCCAAAACCGACAATAGTCAATTGGTAGAGACCTCGGGACCATCGAAAGAGTGGTGCGAAGGTATGTACAATACAAGGCTGCACGTAGTCCAAGGGGCTGAGCGCAAAGTCACTGTGGCTTTTCAAACTCAGATATAAGCGCCGCGCGTTGCCGAAATCCGGTTTATAGCGAACATGCCATCGGCTTCGAAATCGGTCCCAAATTGACGGCCGCTACTACCCTACTAGATCGACATTTCTAAGCGCGATGAGAGGTCGTTACGTACCCTTCAAGTCGGTCGACCCAGACTTAGTCTACATGAGACGAGGATAATTTTCGCCACCAGAAAGCGAAACTGGAGTGGACTATACAGCTGATCCGCGGCCAGAGCGCAATCCAAGTCTGTGACATTGTGCTCCAGAAAAATAAGAATCATATGTAAAAATACACCCATCCGTTAAGGTATAATCGACCCCATGTATACACTGTATCCCGGGGTCCTGCAAACTTGAACGATGTAATCCAAAGAAAGAATGCGCAAGATCATCGAACAGCAGCCATCGCGAATGCACTGATCCAAGGGACGCCACCCCACCCCACAGGTCAAATGATGGAAGGAGCAACACCATAAATGTTGTCATTAACAGATCCAACATATCGCAAGTTATTTGTGTACCAGTGTGGTGCGTGTGACCGATCAATCGGAGTATGAAATCAAATATTAATACCGTATCAACGAGTCAACGACGGCAAAGACGCTACTTACCGGAATTTGGTTTTACTTGTCGAGAATTCGGGGGGGGGGGGGGGGGGGGGGCGCCCCCCTCCGCTCTCGGCTTGTTGTTGTGCGGGGGGGTGGTTTCTTTTTCTTTTTTTTGGATA